>CAKAKR010045947.1:0-39505 GCA_916700685.1 Adelosebastes latens | reverse complement strand
CTTGTTAACACAAATAGCTAATCAGCCAATCACATGGCAGCAACTCAATGCATTTAGGCATCTAGACGTGGTGAAGACGACTTGCTGAAGTTCAAACCGAGCATCAGAATGGGGAAGAAAGGGGATTTAAGTGACTTTGAACGTAGCATGGTTGTTGGTGCCAGACGGGCTGGTCTGAGTATTTCAAAAACTGCTTATCTACTGGGATTTTCACGCACAACCATCTCTAGGGTTTACAGAGAATGGTCCGAAAGAGAGAAAATATCCAGTGAGCGGCAGTTGTTTGGACGGAAATGCCTTGTTGATGTCAGAGGTCAGAAGAGAATGGGCAGAGTGGTTCGAGATGATAGAAAGGCAACAGTAACTCAAATAACCACTCGTTACAACCAAGGTATGCAGAATACCATCTCTGAACGCACAACACGTCGAACCTTGAAGCAGATGGGCTACAGCAGCAGAAGACCACCCGGTACTAGCAAGGTGTACCTAATAAAGTGGCCGGTGAGTGTATGTGTCATCCTCATGAGCATGCACAAGGTACAAACAAAGGGGACCCACTCATACAAATATTGCTCGATAGCACCTACTAGTGGTCGAGAACTCCACAGGGTCCCTTCAATGTTGGTACCTAAGGTTATCTCCTCTTGAGTCCAGTTCAGTTAAAATTGCAACTGCAGTTAATCAAAGGCTTTACAGTTTGTATGTGCATTGCTGGCCCATCATTGTGTGACCATATCTTATCTTAGGGAGGAACTAGAATTGCTCAAGCAAGCACCCTACAAATAGGTGGTCCCATTTGTCACAATGAAACAGTACATAATGCAATCTATGGAACATTTATTTCATGCTTTTTTGAAAGCAGAAAGAGTTATGAGGTAATTACACTAGAATGAGTGTCTGGGTGGATTATATCTAAAACAGTGTTAAATGGCTCTTCTTTTTCATGCAGGCTCGTCATTACTACCAGATCATTAAGAGGCCTATGGACCTGTCCGTGATCAGGGCCAAACTCAACAAGAGGAACACTCGACATTATAACTCACCAGAACAGTTTGCTGATGATGTTTATCTCATGTTCCACAATTGTGCAAAGTTCAATTATGTAAGTTAAAAGTTGATTTCCTGTATGTGTGTATTCAATGTACAATGTGTCTCAACTAATCCTTGTTTAAATTATAAATAAGTCAGTACTTGAGTGTAATATCTCTCTCCCTCTCTCTGACCACAGCCCGATTCCGAGGTGGCCCAAGCAGGCCGCAGCCTCGAGGCGTTCTTCACCTCCAAGCTGAAAGAAGTTTTCCCAGACAGAGTTTTCCTCGCGGCGGAGGCGGACTCTGACAGCGATGAGTACGACGAGGCCTACAGGACCGCTGAGAGTGGTTTCCCCTGGCCAGAGAGGAGGGAGCAGTGCCACAGGAAGAGGAAGAGGAGACACTCTCTCAAGTCGAGGAGGCAACACTTCTAACGCTGTACACACATATGCTGTATTTGTGGGTAATTATACTGTTTTTATTTAGCGGTCTGGGGCTGTAACAGTGTTTCCATTCTGTAATCTATTTTGCGGTTTTCAATAATATCACAGTGCTGCCATCCGATGGCAGCTGAACATACTGAAACAATACTTCAGATATTTGAAGTACTAACTAATGCTGGAGCAATTATTATCCCTGCACACTTCAACTGATCAGAGAAGTAGAAAGTGTAGAAAACGAATATAAAAAGTTTCAGTTACATACTATATGTGACACATTTGGAACCACATCTCTTTGGAGAAAAATTACGGATCAAACAGATTCTGCAACTTTAAAACAACTTTTATTAGAGAGATGAGGCTGTAATTGTGACTGTATCATATCATATTTTGCCATTGATGATTTGCTCCTGATGCGCTGGAAATTACATTTATTATTCACATTCAGACCTCCTAAAATCACATACCTGATGCTATATTGTACAAAGAGGATGCTGTAGTTGGATGTTTTATTAATCTCAATTTGCATCTTTATTAAGTGTATTTTTTAGGTGAACATAGCTCTGATCATACACAGCACTTTGAAACTTTGATATGGGTAAAAACTGTATTTATCATATTCGTAAACGCTCAACATATTTATACATGTGTAACTGTATAGAACTTTATTTTACTATATTTGTCCTTTTAATTACTAAATGATTGCAGGCAATTATCATAGGTTTGATTATTGATATAATTATGTGTCTCAGTAGCTTTTTTTGAAAAGCAGCAGTGAATCTTATTGACTTTGTCTTTTTGATGATACAGAGTGATTGAAGGCGTTATTATAACCAGTGTTAGAGCTCAACATGTATTTTCATGTTTATTAGAGGATTTAATATCCAGATGAAACGATCCAAGAAAATTTTACATTTAACCATAAATTAAGTTTGTGCGTACATTATGTAAGCTTTCTGTTCCACCCGTGTTTCAGCAAAATGTCGTACTCCTCTATTATAAATATCTCAGGCTTAATAAGAGTGTTAGGTATCGATATCATTCAGTATTGATGATTATTTGTAGAGCCACACTGTTGAGGGGAAATAAGACATTTTATAATACCTGCTGTTGTTGAGCATTTCCTGTCTTTAAATATTCTTTACTTGCTTCCTGCAGCTTAAGATAGATTTTACTTGACATTAAGAGTAATTACTGCATAAATTATTGTCTGTGCACTCCTTGATCATTCGTCAAGAGTAGTGAATATACAGTATATGTAATGTTACTTCTTTTGAAATCAATAAATGTAATAATATTTCCTATTGTATGAGGGAAGACTGATAAACTATAGTTACTGTCCCTATTTCAGGAGAACAGTCTGGTTCATTTCTCTCTTCTTCTTTTTTTTTACTGTAACAGTCAATGATAAATGCACATTTATTAGTATCAATAAAATGCATTCAAGAGAAAACATATTTCATTATTATTCTCCATCTGCCATTATTAATCATTATATGTGACAGGAGTTGAATGAAAAAGAAACTGTGTTTTATCAGTTAGAGCACCACAGTGTACTGTAAACGTGTACCTACTGTAAACAACCAGCACTCAATATGAATTGCAGCCATTTATAGTTGGACTTTTAAGTTTGGCAGAAGGGTATTGTGATTTCTGCTTCTTCCCTAAAAGCCACAGAATCAAATTCATACATATTTCTTAACATTATATTTAGGTAGGGGGAGACCCCCATTTGTTACAACCCGGCTCAAAGGTTGCAACAAAAATGGGAGACCAGATGAGTTTAAAAATAGTAACAGGCATTTATTTAACAAACTAACAATAAATAACTAAATAAACGTGGAAAGTCAGTAATCAGTGATGTAGGCATGTGTGGGTGTGTGAAAATGTCTGCTGCAAACAAAACCAAAACAGGTGTGCCAGCCAAGGAAGGGAGCGGCATCTGCTGAAAGGTAGAGAGCTTTTATCCCAACCACACCAAGCCCAGGTGTGGCTCATCAGCCTGACGACCCTCTCTCCTGCAAAACAAAGGAGAACCAGCAAAAAGACACGGGACACCTAGTGGATAGGAGGGGTTGTCACATACCTTTATTTACTTTAGGGGGTGACACATCTCCAGTAGTTCAAATATTATGATACAATGACATTTTCCTGCAGAACATTTCTTCTAAATGCATTTCAAAACTATAGGATGTATTAAAATCTTTTGATTTGGCTGTAATTTCCCATTATTTCAGAGGGTCCAGGCAAGTTTAATGGCCGTGAATAAAATGTGATTTTTGGCTCCCTTGAAAATATCTTCTGAGATCCACCGTCTAATCTAATTTCATTGTGTCTTCTCTGATTAAACTCAGCGATGATGATGATGATGGTGGTGGTGGTGATGATTGAAATATCCTGTGCCAATATGATCTCTCTCTGAGGTAGTGATAATAAATCCAGTGTGTGTTTGTGTTGGATGATGAAACGTGGTTTGGATCTCAGAGTGGTGAGTGAAGTAACATACTGGAACTTGTTATTGTAACGAGCTGCAGAAGATGATTTGTGCAGATGTCGTAGCAAACTGTCCAACACGGTACGATTAATAAGCTCTTTTTGAATACTGGTAAGTATTACAATCCCACACCTTTCCTATACCCAATTTTACACAGTTCTTTTAAAAAAGGGGCCTTATTTTCTATGTCTCTGTTCTATGTTTGTCAGCTCGTTTTTTTCTCTCATTAAAAAAAAGAAAAATAAATAAATAAAAATTAAATACATAAATAAATACTGCTAAGTAAAAAAAATATATAGTCTCACAATTAATAAATCAATGTCCCTGCAGCTTTCCCAGATAAAATTAGCAATATAATGTAGGCCTATATGAAAGAAGATGTAAGGATCACTTTGAAGAGGCTACTGAGCAAATGAGCAGATAACACATGGTGACCCAAGTTCAAAATGAAGTAACGATAACTGAAACTTCTCCCGTGTGCCAAGCATGGATGTGGTGCCAAGCCTGTAGGAGAACTACGGTGGCCGACGTGAAAACGTGAATGGTTCTCTCTAGAGAGAACTACTGTTCTGGGCTACTGTAGAAACATGGCGGTGCAACATGGCGGACTGACTCCAGAGTTCTCCTTATACACCCATGGTGAAGAGAGAGGACCCACCTGTAGGTAAACGGTTCATTCTGAGGTAACGAAAACACAACAATTCTTATTTTCAGGTGATTATACACAAAAAAAAACGTGTCTTTATATTATATTCCATTTCTGCGAATAGATCCCCCTAAATGTTACACACTGTTCACAGTTTGTTTGAGCCGACTTGTTTACCACAAACGAAGGTATGGACAAAACCACAAGCTAAATTTAGCTTGAACAAGGCGACCAGCAGGCCTCATCGCTTCTGACACCTTTGTGACATTTTTTAAAACAATTAGTGAATCATCTCACACATCATGTGGTCCAACACCAAGTAATACAGACAGAGGTTTCAATCTAACTTTACTTTCACACTAATGAAGAGTTAAAACAACCTTTGTTTGTGAAGCCATACTGTATACTAGTTAACATTTTTGGAAATACCACTGAAGGCGCAAAACTACAAATTATGTCACCGAGTAATCACATGTAGCTCCATGTTTCCATGTGTGTTACACCTCCCTTTGATATTTTAATGCACTTTATTTACAGTGTGATGTCATAGCAAGAGAGTTGGAGGAGCTGGAGGTGGGAGGAGAAGATATTGGGGGACTTTAAGTATGGTCTTTAAGGTAGGAATTCCTATGTGCGTTCAATACCCATACTACCAGACTATTTAGTATGCCTGAAAAATATTTAGTATGTGCCAATACATAGCTAGTATGTCAAATGCAGTAGGCCAAAAATACCAGGATGTCCTACTACATCTGCATTTTGCAGTATGCAAGCCAGCATGCTTTTTTGGTCGTGTCTTTAAGTAATAACATGCAATTGCAAAACTCTCGTGAGATGGTTATGGTTAGGCATTGATCTCGAATGGTTAAGGTTAGGATAGGTCATCGTGCAGCGAGTCTCTCGAGAGTTTGGGAAGATTTTGCAATTTGCGGGTTACCTTCTAGACATCCACCTTTCTGGCAATTCTGACCCACAATCCTCTGTGCAGCGGATATATGAGCAAGATGGGTCAAAGTTCAAGGCACAATGTTATGTAGTATGTCCCAATTGTATACATACTGCATGCAGCAGTACGTACTTTGTAAGGGCAGCTGCGGTACGTAATAAAAGTTAAAAAAAAGTATGTGATGTATGTTTGGAACGTAGCGAATGCTTTTTTTTGGCTATTCTGACCCAAAATCCTTTGCTCAGCGGAAGATACGTCACATCGACTGAGCCGCCAAGAGAGCACAGACCGTTTGCAGCTCATTGACAGCTCAAATGATAGAAACCGTCGGATATATGAGCAAGAGGGTCAAAATTCAAGGCGCAATGTTATGATGAAGTATTATGTCCCAATCAACACATTCTCATCTCAACTCGTCACATAGTGAAGCTTTGTCAGACCCCTTTGCGTCATTTTTCGGTCGCATTTAACACGCTTAATGCATTAATGCATACTGCATGCAACAGTACGTACTTTGTAAGGGCAGCTGTAGTACGCACTAAAAGTAAAAAGAAAAAGCGATTTGGAAAACAGCGAATGATTGTAACCCAGACCTTAACCATCTATCAAACTGCCATGATTGGCAGAGCTGTGATGGGGCAACAACCAGCCTGAGGGGGTAGCACCTCCTGGAAGAAAAAAATTAAATTAGATACGATTTTGGCAAGTTTACTAAAAGCCGCCAGCAGCAGTCCATATCTTCTATCATTAATCTTTTTGACACTTGCCTCTCTTGTTTTGTGTCTGCTCTGAATCTCTCGACCTTTGAAACCTCTGTTTACGGCTCAACATGTTTTTGCCATTTTGCACCACAGTAGATTTGATTAAAGCAAGAAGCCCTCAAAATGCTGTTTGAATCAGATTGTTTGGAAAGCATGAGAGAAAGAGAAATGCAGCTTCAGCACAGACATGATGTCAACCCGCTGCCTGGCTGGCTCTGAGGCTTTTTACCCAGGAGACACTGCTGGCTCCTGCCTCACATCACACACCAGATATTGTGAACAAAAAGGTTTTGAAAATGAGTAGAAACTATTTCGTTACATGTAAAACAATATCGTGATTGTGTCTCAAATTTAAGGGGAATAGTTCGTAAGTGTTCTTAATGGCACAAAATTCCTCTCTGCATCTGGAAATCTGTTTTAGATTTAGTCACACAATAGAAGGAGGGATGTATCTTATTAGGTAAATTGATTTCTGGAGAAAGGAGAGCTTTTAAGACAAATCCCTGGTGTTGTGTTGCAGTTTGACGTCAGTTCAGTGTTGTGCTGTAAAAATATTCATTGTTTATTTTGGGCCAAGGATAAAATGCCATCTTTACTTATATTACACTGCTAATCTTTCCTTTATGTATTTGTCTGTGTTTCTGTTTTAAAGAACACATACAGCAATAAGTCAAAGGTGTTATATGTACACTGTTTTGGTCAGGGGGCATCTTGCTATGTTTTATTCTTGAATAAGGTTTGTGACCTTTCAGTCAGCAGACTCTGAGTAAAACATTACAGGATAATAATGAGACACCTCAGTGACCTTTGGTGAACAATGAAAAGGGCAGACAGAGAAATACTGAGAGGAAAATGAGAGTTGACCAGTGAAGCAGTCTGTGAAATCAAAGTTTGGAGGTTTTTTTTGAGCTGCGGTGGGGGAACAGACGGGAAGCTGAAGCTTTGTGCCTAATTGAGGTCAACGGACATGTTACATTTTAAACATGTGCTGGTATTTTATAGTCTGTGGGTTAGATTCTGCAACTGTAACATGTCTGTGGTATCACCAATTTCTAGGGATCCTAACATCCTGACTATCCTTTCTTTTTCTCGAGGAAACCTTTAAAGAGGACCTATTATGCTTATTTTCAGGTGCATTCTTGTATTTTGGGTTTCTACTAGAACATGTTTACATGCTTTAATGTTCAAAAAACGCTTTTCTCATTTCTCATTTTTCTCATACCGGCTGTGCTGCAGCACCTCTTTTTACCCTCTGTCTCTACAGTACATAAATGCAATGTTTGGCGGTACGTATGTCGGAGTTTAGTGTTTACTACTGTTGCCAGGCAGCATACTTTCATTTCCGGTACCACTCGTTGACTTTTTGCTTATCCACAGAATATTTTGTTTTGTACGCCTCCTTGCGTTTCGGAGCATATTGCAACGAACAACACGCTGAGCATAAACACGCGCGCCATCTATGGAGGCCCGAGTCTCGTGTGTCTCATATAAACAAAGCTTTACTACCTTTGGCGTGGACTTTGGGATTTGTAACTTTGCAGACCTTTTACATGCACAAAAAACTACAAAACACGCTAAAGAAAAGGGGAAAAGCACAACAGTATAATAGGTCCCCTTTAAATTCAGCACTCACATCTCTTTGGAAAGGCTCTGATCAATTTGTTGTGCCAGACACAGATACCTAGTGCCACTTTTGGTTATAAAGGCTGATCCTGTAATATTATTTATGTACGTATTTATTTGTTTATGTATTTATTAATTTATTATGTTTTCATGGAAGAGAAACCAGACTCGATTTAGATATTTTTCTCTACAATTTACACTGTAAAAAGTAGGGCTGATCCGAATGCTTCGAAGCTTCAACCATTGCCACGGTATTCGACCTCCAAATCACTTTTTTCTTTTTTCTTTTATTATTTATATATAAGTATGTAATAATAATAATTAATAAATCCCCAAATAGCCCATGAAATAAGGAATAATCCCACAATATTATTCATTTTTCATGTTCAACATTAGTTATTATTAGTTATTCTCAAACGGATATCACTGTTTGTTGTGTGTAGAGGTGTGTGTGTGTACTGTAGTGCAGTGGCACTGAAACGGGGAGATGGAGACAGACAGACAGACAGACAGACAGACAGACAGACAGAAGAACATGTTACCCTGCCGTGCCGCTAAGCTTCGAATACCTTCGAATATTTCTCTATAAGCCCAAAAAATGGTATTTAGGGCAGCCCTAGTAAAAAGTCACTTAAGCAGCGGTGACAGTGGATAAGAGATGCTTTTGAATTGAATTTCCTCATGGCACACAATACACCTATACAGCACTTTTTTTTATAACAATATAATTGTATTTGGAGTATTTGAACTATAATGCTTAACATGTACGGTATAATACCGTATGTTTTGCAGAAAAATATATCAACGATGAGGAAAACTGTGTCTGCAATTTAAAAGAAAAATGTGGCTAAAAACCTGTCTGCATTGTGTTGGTCGACCTTTTGTCTCCCTGCTTGCAAAACTTGTCTCTTTTTCTGAGAAGGGGCAGAGACTCTGTGTGTTTTCAGTTCTCTCACAGGGACGTGTGGTGAAGCAGCTCCTCCAACACTCGTCTTTGCAGTCTGTAGAGACAGGAGAGAAGAGGATGGAGAGTTTTAACAGATCATCTTCCACTTGTACGTATGATATCAAGTTGGCTTTGCTGGGAGCGAAGGTGCTGGCAAAGCAGGTGAGCACTGCAGATGGACCGTCTTTTTTCTCTGTAAACTATGCATGGTACAATGTGGACTATATGGATGTGTGTGTTTATCAAATTTATCTGATACTTCCCATTGTAGAATAAATGCAATGTAACACTTTGAGTTTATATTAAACCAAGGCAGATGCTAATGACAGAGTATGATATTTGTAGAGTTATGTAATCACCAAACTTACATGATGAAAAAAGTGATTTTTAACTTGAATGTGTCCCCTAAAGCTAACAAGAAGATTTCCAACCTTTAGCTGAGAGGAGATGAGATGACATTTCAGATGAACTACTGGACATTGTTATGTGGGAAAAAATAAGCAACACTCAACTAATATTAAGATTATTTTGTTTATGTGTGTGGAGATTAAAGTCTTTACTTTTATGTAAGAATATCACGCAGCAAACATCCCTAATGCTTATGGAAGTTATACTGACATATAGTGAGAAATATAATGTAATATATCCAACATCCTTCAATATATGTAAGGATATATTTTACAATGGTGCTAGTATTGTGTGATCTTCAAAAACATATGACAAAATACAATAAAATAAAATCATACTGTATATTTCCTTTATACTCAAATATGAGTATGATATTGTATGGAGAAATATGATACTTAAATGAAAAGTAGCAATATTTGTTATCTGCAACATATTACAAATACATTGTTTGACATATTCCACAATGCATTGCAGATATGCTGTATTATTAAAAGTATGCCAATATATTACTATAAATGTACTCTTTCTTTTGCATTCTTTGCATAGAGGTGAGCAGCATAAGGACACATACTCACCTTTGATGAAGTCTGTAAACAAAAGCCAAATTTCAAATGTCTAGTTTTTGTATTACACAACACTGACTCCCTCTTTCTTACACTCATGTTCTCCCTAGATGTTGTGGTGAGATTCCTGACAAAACAATTTATTGGACAGTAATGCTTCCAGTGCCGGTATGTAAGTATACTCATTAATGATGTTAAACTAAAGAAATATAAATCATATACTGCTCTCATTGGTTTCCCACTGTGTTTCTGTTGGCCTCACACTAATAATATTATATAAATTTAAGGTGAGTCAACAAAACCTTCTTTTCAGTCTGTTTTTATATTGAAATCGGTGATGTGCATATTTTACCATCACTCCGTGTTTATCTGCAGGCTGGGTGAACGTAATAGATTTACAGTTCGCAGACGGGTATAGAATTTAAAATCTCTTCACTTCTGGGCTAAATGAATTTGCCCCCGATGAGCAATCATGCACCACGGTGATTATAGTGATTATTGTTCCACAGTTTGACTAAACTGGCACCATGCTGTGTTCATTGCCTCTCATAAGAAAGCTTTGTGCATTTCCATTCACTGTGTTGAGCTCTCAACATGTATTAATGTTCATCGGTTAACATTTGATTCATAACATATCTTACATTTTATAGCAAACTTATTTTTACTTGTTTCTTTACAGTTTCTTAATACCATAAAAGGATGTCCATAGATGAAGTTGGTTATATTTGATCCATGTCCACAGGAAGGAATGATATGTTGTAATAATATCATTTTGGGTGATGAATTGTGGTTATTGTCTTGTCTTTGTTTTGAAGGTATATATAATGGAACCATGTAGCTGAGAGCACACACATAAACCTTTAAAGGTTTATGTTGCGACTATTACGACAGCAGAATATGTTTACAGCAAGCACTGATTTTTTTTACCACCAAAGTTTTACTTTTATTGACTGCAAAAGTCTCATAAAAGGACCCTGCTGCTATACTGTGCTGCAGCTAATTTACTCTCTTTTTTGGCTCCCTTCTTGTTTATTTTGGCAAATGTTTTACTCTGTTTCTCATCACTTTTCACAGTTTTCTGCAGAAAGGTTGGAGAAGAAGTTGTTAGATCAGTTGATGGACGATGTGCTGCGTTTGATCTCTGCATCCAGTTCTGCTGTGTATGAGTGGAAGCAGCAGGTGTGTGTCCTGGAGGAGCCTGCATGTGAACTGGGCAGATGGATTTGTGGTGGCGTACAACATCACTGACCGACTGTCCTTTCTGCACACCAGAAACATCCTGCGGCAGATCAAAGAGAGCTGTGAGGGGTGAGTGACCGCATAGTCTGCTGGGAATGAAGCCGAGCTGAGGGATTTACTTTGATGAGCTAATGAGTCCCATTCCTGAGATGAATAATGTGTAGACCTATCAGGGTGAGGATCAATGTGGTATGCTGCGAGTTATGGGCTGTATTCCAACATGCTGTACTGGGATGAGCTGAAGTATTCCTGTATGAAGTTAGTTTGACTTTGACACAAGCACACTGGGTTGAGGACATTTTGATTTGGGATTCGTATCGTACCTTCTAGCAGTGGAATCTCAGAGCTCCTCCAAGATAATTAACATGGGTAGATAATCCCTGACTGCTTTATATCCACTTTTCTTGTTTATGTTAATTGAAATGGGATAAAATTAGGGCTGTCCTCGACCAAAGAAATTCTTAGTTGACTAACACTCATACAATTTTGTCGACTAATCGATTAGTTGAGATAAATCTGTAAAACTGAGTTTCTCCACGAAGAATCACACAAAATCACTATAAAGAAATCTTAGTCGACTAATCGACTAAGTGGTGGCAGTCTTAGTAAAGATGTTTGCAAGATGGATGAACGGTGGCAGCTCTGAGAGAATAAAAAACACTTTAAGTTCCTTGAATTGTGCATTTCTTTCCCCAACATATTGTGAGAGAGATTTAAAACAGTTAAAGAGACTGCAGCTTCACACATTGATACTGTTCAGATGTGAAGTACACGACATAGAAAGCATTTTAAACTTTAAAGTTTGTGAACTTCTAAGACCTGATGTTTTTCACCACTGTTATGAATGTGGACGGCCTCTAGTCCTCTTCACCACCTGTTTCATTGGTCGTTGTTTAACCATGTTTCACTCCTTTATGGCAGACTGCTGGATGTCCCAGGGGCCGATCCTCAGGCTCAGGAAGACTACTGCCTCTTCCTGGAAGTGTCTGCAGCTGAGGACTACTTGAAGATGTTCAACCTCTCCATAAAACTGATTTGTCACGTGATGGAGAACCTGAAGCACCGTGCAGACGCTGCAGTGGCTCCGAGTCCATGGAAAAACTCATCAATATGGTTGGCAAAAGACGGAAGTCAGTCTGATGGAGGAAATCTGTGGCTACTAATTATAATGCGTGTAACAAAACTGTTTGTTTGGATACTCCAGGCATTTTCTATTGGTCAACAAATATGTGGACCAATACCAAAATACAATTTTTAATGAAATTGAATGACATCTCACATTTGGAAAATGATGATACATAATTTCAACTTTCAATTTTTGTTTTGTCCTCAGAGGGCAATTGGATTTACAGCAAGATGTACTACAATACATGAAAAAACATAGGCATACAGTACAGTAAGGGGAAGGGGAGACGTCCTGAATATAAGTGGGCTAGAAATCCAACACTAGTCACTTGTGTCCGACTCACATTTTCACAGTGGCAAAAGCACAGCAGCAATAACATCTAAATAAAAAAGTCAGATTTGATTGTATGCATCAGCATTATACCTCCAAAACCCCCTTTTCCATTGAAATTTCAATGTTCTTCTTAAGGATATAAATCCAAAATTAGGCTCTCAAAAACCGTCAAGATCAAATGTTTCAGTTCAGTTGGTATGAAGACAATTTGATATCTCCCTATAAAATTGAATCAAATGAAAACACTGTAGGTGGGATCAAAAGCCAAATGTCAATGATTTCACAGCATGTAATATTTCTCTGTTGTAATTATGATTCCTGAAACACTCAAAGGTCAGTGTTTGAGATAAAATGTAGATTTCATGGTACAAACAGGTGGCAGGTGGTATGCTCCTATTCATAATTTTGGCAGCAAGCAACATTGTTTTTGCTGTTTGCTCTGTTTTTTTTGTACGTTTCATAACTTTCTTAAAAGGTTGTAATCTGAAGCACTCTCACAAATAAATCATTTTGCAATTTGCAGTTAGTAGCCGAATTACAGCATGCAACATGCTTTGTTTGTTAATGTAGAAAAAAAGGGAAGCTGTATCCAGTAGGCCTACTGGAAAGCAGATGTTAGTCTAGTAGACTTTAATTAAAATATGGTTTTCTAGGGTGCAGTTAAATGTCATGCCAAGATTAAAATCCAGGCTGCCCAAATAAGAGTTATGGTTGAAGATCTACAGAGCCCCCTTCTACTAATCACTTTAAATTGCATGCAAACAGCTCAATTTTAACCTAAATGGAGCTGGACTAGATCAGTTAAAACTGTTTTTCAGTAGGTTAGCGAGCTGAGTTAACCCTCTGAGACCCACAGACCCGTTTTTGTCTTTTTTAGGGGGGTACAGGGGGTCTTTAGGGGGAGATAGCAGGTCAACAGTAGATGTCACATAGAAGTGGTGTACATCATCTGAAAGCTGGGAACCTGAAGATTAATGTAAGGTGCAGCTCAGCACTGTGTGTCAAGTTGTTCTAGTCACAAATCAGAAATAAACATCATATAATTAATTAATAAATAAATTAATGAAAATACATTGTAAAAGTGTATAAGGGTTTAGAATATGATGATAGAAGTATATGATGGTCATTCCCATGCTCTATTATCTCTCATAAGCTGCTGCAGCAATTTCTGGGTTGATACCATTTGTTACACAGATTTGGTGCTATATTTAACCATTTTTTACCACTCAAGAATTGATAGAAATGATCAAAAATCCCTCCAAAATACCACATTAAGACACCAAGACCTTGAGGAACACCATCTATCCATCTATCTACATTTATGATGTAATTTAGATTTGTTTAAAATCATTTTCTGTATATTCAATTGGTAATCTGGTGATCTTCACAGTTGATGAAACTGCAAAACACTTAAAAGTGTTGACTTTATCTCAGGAGGTTATCTTTATCTTATTTCTGAACAGATATCTGTGAATTGAATTGTTCCAAAATTGAATTGTAAAGAAATAACACCTACAACTCAGACAAAACACTCACAGTTTTGTCCACTAGATGGAGACTAAGGACCAAGAAAAATCAAGGGAGGGAGCCACAGAGGAAAAAACTGGTTCAACTATTCTTATATAAGAGGATGTATGGTTTATTGTACATAAAGCCAGTGAGAGGTTTAGTCTATGTTAAAGTCATGTCACACATAAGCCAGCAGGGGGCGCTGCAAGCCACGGTAATTATAGAAAAGCGAACATTCATTCATCGGAGGAGTTTTGTCCCTCTTCGCTCTCCCTCCTCACTCACTCACCTAAATAAAGTTAGTGCAGACCAACAACCACCTCATGACAACAACCACCTGCTGATGAAAAACACCCACTCCGAGAGGTAACACACTCTAGTTCAATCTTATAACAGGAGCTCTCAGTTTATAACAGACGTATAGTCACATTTGTTGTATCTGTATCGTTTTTTAGACGTTTTTAACCCGTCAGCTTGTGACACTTTATGTGTGGTTGCCATGACGACGTGTGTTATGCTATGAGGGATATAACTTATACATCTGTGAGCTAGTTCACCTAAAAGTCTTCAAGATATTAACTTATATTGTTGTAACGTTACAAGATGGTGGACAGCAGAGTAGCCTACGTGTATTAAAATATCCCATGTTTTTTTTGTTTTAATAGGCGTTAATTAGCTATCTCTAACATCATTAGGTTGCTAATTAGCTAATAATTAGCTTTTTAGTTAGCTAGCTATCCTCTTGGGAACCGAGGAAAAAAAGTGTCTTCCATTTTCATTTTTTTTGTGGTTTCCTTAATATTTAGGGTTTAAAAAAAATCTTACAATTTAGACTTTTTTAATTTTATTTTTATTTTTAACTTTACAGCATGTCCACTGTAGTGGAGCATTTTAATGTTAAAAGCCAGCCGAATTTAGAAGATACAAAACCTTAACAGATTATGGCTGTAGAGTGATATTAAACCAAAAATACATTCAACTTGATTGAAAAACCAAAAAATATATCATTCTGGATTCATGGTAACACAAAATAGAAATTATATTTACAGTAAATGGGTAATTCCATGTAATGTAACACCCATATTGCACCCATATTGCTATGTATCACTGACATGTATCAGTGATCATTGAGGTCTGAAGATTTCCCAAGCAGAAATACAATTTATCTGAAGAATGCAAAGTCTGTGCTTATGAGTATGGTAAACAAGAGACCATAACACTGGAATTGTCCCAATGATGCACTACTACCTGACTGTATTTAAGTGATGGTTTGGGTATTTTGAAGTAGAACTGTAGGAGGTATTCTCCATAGTCAGTGTATTACCTGGCGGTCGGCCCGCCCCCAGTTTGGAGAAACAGACTGGAGTTACCACTCGGAAGCAAATCAATGAACTGTCAGGCCGTTCTCATTCCCAGGGCGTCAGATACCGAGGCGTGGAGGTGGATGGGTCCAACAAACACAAGGCTTTCATCCAGGAGAGCGCTGTTCGTGTGCCGTGCGTCATGTTACAATCATCTTTTCATTTGTGTCCCGTGTTCACAACGTTCAGTCTCATTTTCACTGTACAAACATAGTAGTTTTAAACCCAACCATGTAGTTATTTCCTAAACCTAACTTTAGCGGTTTTGATGCCTAATCCTAAAGTGACGCCAAGGGTAACTATAGAGGTCTTGATGCCGAAAATAAAGTGATGCCAAGGGGCGTGACAAAGCGGCGGCATGTGACGAGTTGGGATGAGAACGTGTTGGTACTCCTGTGGATGGGGGCAGCAGCAAAACAGATTTTAGTAACCTAAAAAAATATTCTAAAAATATCGTAAAATTAAAATTATACTGATTTTTTTATGTGTCTAAAATGCATTTAGCTGCTGAACCCGTCCACAGCAGCACATTGCTTTGCTCCTGTGCTGGTACTCCTGTCTGCTTCTCCAAACTCCATGTACTACAGGTAATACACTGACTATGGAGAAGTACCTCATACAACCCCACTGAGAAACACCCAAACTATCCCTTTTAATACAGTCAGGTAGTAGTGCATCATTGGGACAACTCCAGTGTTATGGTCTCCTGTTTACCATACTCATAAGCACAGACTTTGCCTTCTTGAGGCAATTTGTATTTCTGCTTGGGAATATGCAAACCTCAATGATCACTGATACATGTCAGTGATACATAGCAATATGTGTGCAATATGGGTGTTACATTACATGGAATTACCCATTCACTGTCAATATAAATTATAGTATTTTTTTACCATCTTCTACTATGGGTTCAGACTCATCCTGATCTGTCCTAACAGGTCCAAATCTGAATTTCCCTCAACTATCTGGTAAAGAATCCTCTCTGCTTCAGTTCTGTCTCCTACAACAATGTGGAGTCATTAAGTACATTAAGGTGGTTTTGGTGTCCACTACAATTGACATTCATAAAAGGGCTATTATTTCAAAAGACAAATCATATAACTGCTTTAAGAACTAAATATATCATTCCTGACATGTTAATAAACAAGAAAATATATGAATATCATAGTAAAAAAAACAATAGATAAACAATATTTGATTTACCTCTCCTCTTTCCATGAGATGTGCTTTCACCTATGACGTCTATTTTAGATGAAAAGAAAGAGGAAGTTCCCAACGTCTCATTCTATCACATGACATATCACTGGAAAGCCCAGGATGTCCTCTTTAAAATGCACCAGGGGTAGATAGAGTAGCTCAAAAGAGTTAAAGGGGATGCATGTGGACAAAATGTCCACTACAGAGGACACAAGTCAATGGGCTGGGTCTCAGGTAATTGAAGGCTCGGAAGCTAATTAACGCTAACTGCAAACATATCTGGAACATTTCAGAGCACGGAAATACCTTCACTTGATCCATATAGGTTAACTAACTAATCTAATTAGTTTAAGTTACTGCTAGCGTAGCTGGAGCAGTCGATTATGTTAATATGACTAAACGCTTCAAGCACTGAAAAACGTTAGCTGTTACCTCACCCCCGATTAGAAAAAGGTACTAATTTTTTTAATTTTTGTGTCAGTTAAAGCCTCATCATTTGATCTTAAAGGTTATGTTGTCCTGCATCTTTTGTTCTAACTCGTTAAAAACACATTTTTCTAGTAAGGAGCGTCACAACGTTATCAGCTTGGCAGTTGGACAATGAATGATTTATAACTGCAGGTGTAAGACATCTGTGTATTCTGATATGAATGTGCTGAGTTCTCTCTCCGGGTTGTCATTGAAATGAATTTGATTTTGTTCTTGTTTCTGCTATGGCCTACATTTTTTCTAGATGTCTGCCCTCCTAGCTTCCCAAGGCTGAGCCCAGCAAGGGCAGAGATTAGCCTTAACCAGGATTAAACCAATGAGAAAATTTGAATTTGTTGGCCCTTATCTCCCAGCAACATGTGGAGTGCTCTGAGCAAATGGCAGGAATTTGATCTTCCTTTTGGCAAAGCATGTTTTTCTTGCCAATAGACTTATCAAACATGACCATTGGAGACAGAAGGAATTCCTGGAGCAGCCTTTAAATGATTTGTTTACAGGGACCCTACACTTGTTTGTTGTGTGTAGGAATAGCAACTTAAAGAACCTCCTTTTTGTCAGCCCTGTAGTTAGGGTGACTGGATCCCAACAAACCAAATGTGGGACAAAGAGTATGTTTATGTGGGACAATGTGGGACACGTTACCAAGGCTGAGAGGTATTCTTCAATTTTGATATAAGGTCTATCTAACTTAAATAATAAACATTTCTATTCTGCCCCTTAGCTTGTAACATCTTATGCTTTGCCCGAATGCATCCATAGATGGGCTCATCTCTTTTTGAGCCTCACGTTTCTTGTGAGACTCACATGAACTGTGTCACTTGTCGTATTCCCCCCGTGTGAAATTGAAAAATAACTGGCAAATTTCACAAACTCTGAGAATCACCTACCACCGACCTATAAATACTTATAAGTAGTTTCACAGTCTTTGTTGTAGCTGCACTTCCTTTTCTTTGCGGTAGTTTCCATCATCTTCCGCCTAAATCTGCATAGCTTGTGACTTTGCGGTGACTCGCAGTTTTCTCTGTTGATGGTGGATAGCGTAGCAAAGACGGTGAAATGTCAACCTGCACTTGACCCACGTGTGCGCAGTTTGACAGCAAACACAGCGCCGTGATGACAGCCTTCCCTGCTTTCTTCACAGCCATTGGATAAAAGTCAGATTTTAAAAAGGCGTCTGTCCTGCAGTGGTTTGACTTTTGTAAGCTAGAGCCAATGAAAATGTGGGACATAGTCTCAATATGTGGGACAAGGATAAAAATGCTGTGCAGACCCTCGTAAAGTGGGACACCGGTCACCCTACCTGTAGTCCATCCGCTGAATAGTATATTTCCACAGCTCTTTAGTAAGTGTTGTATGCTTTAACCCTCTGAGACAGATCCCGATCGACTTTACTGTCTTTCAGAGGCTGTAGCAGGTTCAGTTTTAATCATATCATCACATGAAACTAAATAACCGAAGGAATCCATTGGTACCAACCATGTCATACTAGCTTGTCAGGAAGGAGGTTAAATAATGCTCCAAAGTTGGGTTAAATTTTGGTGGGGAAAAACTGGCATGGCTATTTTCAAAGGGGTCCCTTGACCTCTGACCTCAAGATATGTGAATATAAATGGGTTCTATGGGTACCCACGAGTCTCCCCTTTACAGACATGCCCACTTTATGATAATCACATGCAGTTGTTTGAATGCAGCAAAATGTTATTTTCATCTATTCTAAAAATGGTGTATTTGAATATTTCTGCATACTGGGGTCCCTAAACAGTCTTTGAATAGCATAAAGACTCTTGTGGGTCCAATGAGCCTAACTGTATTCATGTGTGATGACGTTAGCCCCCTTAGTAGCCATTTCATACAGTGAGCCAATTTTTTAAAACTTGACCTCACTGTATTAAATTACCTGTTGTGACCTCTAGGATAATCACAGCCTCATGAAACTTTACAACCACAAACTAAAGACCTAGGACATTCAGAGGATATATGGCTTTCCTAGCTATATTAACAATAAGGGGGTTTCTGAGCAGTTTCCAGAACAGAAGTGCTTGCCATCTAATCGCCAAAAAATGCAATTCTTGCAGAAATCTCTAAATGTCAAAGGTTTTTGAAACCAAATCACAGCATGGCTTTTTCTATGGTGTACCTCAAGGTCTTGGTGTCTTAATGTGATATTTTGGAGGGATTATTGATCATTTTTATCAATTCTCGATTTTTAAAAAATTGTTATATTTACCACCAAATCTGTGTAACAAATGTTATCAACCCAAAAATGAGTGCGACAACTTATGAGACATAATACAGCATGGGAATGGCCATCATATACTTCTATCATCATGTTCTAAACCCTTACACACTTTAACAATTTATTTGTAATTAATTAATTAATTAATTAATTAATTAATAAAAAAAAATGTTAATTATTTCTGATTTATGACTAGAACAACGTGACACACAGTGCTGTTCTGCATCTCAAATTAATCTTCAGGTTCCCAGCTTTCAGATGATGAAATGCTATCTCCCCCTAAAGACCCCCTGTACTCCCCTAAAAAAACAAAATCGGGTCTATTGTTGGTCTCAGAGGGTTAATGACTTAACGTTGATGTGTTCTTCTTGGTATATTCCATTTAGACCACAAGCTTTGATAATCTCTCTGCATAATATTAGGAGTCACCTCATAACTTAGTGAAGTAGATGGGCTCTATATTTGCATTCTAAACATGCAATTTCTTGCCTCATCAGGTAATGTAATTCCACGCTTCATTAGGACTGTGAAGTTTATCATTTGTCATCAAAGCCAAGCTGTCAATAAATGATTAAGTTTCACATGAGAAAAATGTAATATTTGGGCTCAAGCAAAACGGATAGTAGTGTACATTTTAATTGCAGTAAGTAAGACTCTGTTTTTTGTTTGATTTTCAGGCTGTATTTTAGCGTCTGCTTGTTACAGCCTGAGGCAGCATCATTAGAAGCTGCTTAAGCCTAATTTATTCTGCTATTTATTCCATTAAAGAAAGCAAAGGCCCTGTACAATGCAATAATTTAAATGTGCAATATCCTGATGGTCTGGTTGAGATTGAAAAGTGGTAACTGTTCTGACACTGTGGTTTCAGCAGCATACAGTATGCCATTTCTTTCTGGGATTCACCACTGCTGACTTTGGTATGCTGCAGTTACTCTACTGGCGAATGCCAATCATAAATGGCATTATGGCTGCAAATAGTGATTATTTCCATCATTGATTAATGTGTTGATTAATTTTACAATCAAACAATTAACCGTTTAGCCTCTAAAATGTCAGAAAATAGTGATAAATATCTTATCATTTCCCACAGCCACAGGTGATATCTTCACATATCTTGTTTGGCCAGAACAGTCCAACAATTTATATATTTATAAACAGTGAAATTCAGAAAATGTTTACATTTGAAAAGCTGAAACCGAAATATGTTTTTCTTGATAAATGTCTGAAACGATTCATTAACAGTCACTTCACTTTAATGATCACATGACCAAAGTCAGTGGAATTTGTTTTCTGTACAGCATGGTGACAAGACTCAGTTCACAGTATAGAGTGGTGCAGGAATGAGTCCTCAAACCCAGAAATGAGTTGGCATTTTAGGACTTCTGGTTGCCTCGTCTGGAAGTCAATGGGACTTTTGAATGGGCTTTTAGTGAGATGCCTGAAATAAGGTCTGTGGTTAACACAAGCTGAAGAGATTTTAACGTTTTATTCTACGATATAAAATACACATTTTTGAGTTTTAAGTTTTGAATCATAGTCAAATATATTTTAATATCAGTATCTTTAAAAGTATAAAAGGAAGGTATTCTTTTCAGCAATATCATTTTATGGATATAATATTTTGCTAAGATAATTAATCAAATTAATTATGTAAATTTCATCTGCCGAAAAACTGGGAATGCGACTTAGTGTAGTTTGTTCATAGCCTAACGTTAACTTTTACTTCTGGCGATTGCATTCACAATTCAAAAATCATAAAAGTGGTGTTCATTTGTGAAGATTATCTTGCTGAACAAAACGTGTAAGTATTATAAACATTTGTTTTCCTCAGAGCTTATTTTCTGCAATAATCCAAAACCAAATGGAAAAATCCCATTGGCTTTTTGTCGAGGGAACCAGGGCGATGCTAACTTCCTGGTTGTTCTACAAAAATACGGCATCCCTGGAGCACTGTACATGTATTTGCTACATTGCACAAGGGAGACATCATACATTGACAACATATCACACCATAAATGATAATTACAGTATTACTGGGTAGGCAAAGATGACGCAAAGATACAGAGGTATATTTCAGAATTAGGAGGCAGAGCTCATATTGCAGATGGGAAAAGGTGTTCTTGAAATAAGATGTTTTGACCTATAGGGCAGAAATTATTGATTAATTTAATGTTGATTATTGGGCTGCAACTAATGATTATTTTCACTGCTGATTAATCCGTTGATTGATTTCTCAATTAATTGGTTAGTTGTTGGTCTATAAAATGTCAGAAAATGGTGAAAAATGTCGATCAGTGTTTCCCAAAGCCCAAGATGACATCCTCAAATGTCTTGTTTTGTTCACAACTCAGAGATATTCAGTTTACTGTCACAGAGGGGTAAAGAAACCAGAATCGATTATCATTAAAATAGTTGGCGATTAATTTAATAATAGACAACTAATCGATTAATCGCTGCAGCTCTAGTCGATTAACTCATCTATTAATTGACACATATTTTCAGCATCACTTGTGTTCTACCGACAGATACCCCTTCCTGCTTGCGGGTGCCTTTTAAAACTGGTAGATCCGCAGCAGTATTACTGTATCTCTGTTTAAACAAACATTGTCAGAATTGTATTAGTCCTGTTTAACAGTTTTATAGTGCGGGATGTAAAGAACACTGCAGCCTCTCAGGGCTAGTAGCAGTGTTACTGACATTAAGGGTGGGAGAAAGAGTAAATATACCTTGAGTTAATGAAAGACAAGCAGGTTTAAGGGAAGAAAAGTTACACAGGATCAGAGTCACCCTTTGTATGTCCATGCTCTCTGGTCCAAAGTGACATTGATCTTGTGTGCTAAGTTCTTAGACAGTATCCCCCCCACACACTCCCAGTCATTAGACACTATGTATATTTGTTCACTCAGTAGTGTAAATAAACACAAATTGCTGTCTGACAGAATGATGGAGAGACGAGGCAAGTATGGGCTTGACTTGTGATGAACCGTCGCCTCTGATTACTTCCTGCTGAAACTGGAGATGTAAAGGTGGACCACAGCCTGTGTTTCCATAGCGTTAGGGTGTGTGTACTGATGTTTGCTCATCTTTCAGCGTGTACTTGTGCGAACAAAGACCATTGTTATTTGACATTGTTAATTTGTGCTGTCTAGTCGTTATTTGACGTAGTTAATAATCATATATTTATTCTTGGATCAGTCCATCTATATAGAGGTGGAAAAAAGATCCAAATACAGAATTTGGTAATACTTTAACTAATCAAATCAACAAAAATAAGAATAAGTAGTCTAGGCTAGGTCTTTCAAGGAGGTTTTGAAATGTCAAGTTAGTACTATTGATGTACCAGGTACCTGGACCGAATTTAGGCTTAATGGAAGGCATTTTAGGTGAACAGGTGGCACAGGGGCACAGTTGTTACCCACCACTGCTGAGAGGTTTTATTTCCAGCAATTTGGTCATGCAACAAACACAATTGGCCAAGTTGCTAGCCGGGAAAGGACTGTGTCCTTGTCTCTGCGTTAGCGATTCTTGAGTGTTTTTTGGGTCAGAGTGGTGGGATTTGGGAGGAAGAGCAGGAACCTCTTACTGATGGGTTAAAACGATTGGTAGCTTTCCTCAGTTGCATTTACAATTTCCAAGATTTTTTTAACTTGACAGTTGAGGCTAGGGCTGCAACTAACGATTATTTTCATTGTAGGTTAATCTGTTGATTATTTTCTAGATTAATCGATTAGTTGTTTGGTCTATAAAATGTCCGAAAATGGTGAAAAATGTCAATCAGTGTTTCCCAAAGCACAAGATGACGTCCTCAAATGTCTTGTTTTGTCCACAACTCAAAGATATTCAGTTTACTGTCATAGAGGAGTAAAGAAACCAGAAAATATTCACATCTAAGAAGCTGAAATTAGAGAATTTTGACTTTGTTTCTTTTAAAAATTGCTCAAACCGATTAATGGATTATCAGGAGTGGAGATTAATTTAATAGTTGACAACTAAATGATTAATCGTTGCAGCTCTAGAGGCAGAGGTACTGTGTTTTATCAGTATTGATCAGGGTTCAAATGCAGTAATTCTTGGTTGCATTTGGACGCCAAGTCTGATCATTTCTGGGTTAATATTCTTCCTCCAGCCCTTCAAGTTCTCAGTTTGGGTTTGTGTTTGGGTGCAAGCTGCAGTGTAAACATTTAAGTCATTAAGTAGGGATGCACCAATCTAACTTTTTCAGTCTCGGTATCGACCGATACCCAAAGCCCTGGTATTGGTCGATACCGAGTACCGATCCGATACCAGTGTTTAATGAATAAGCTGTATGCCTCACTGTGTGGAAGTGACTAGGATCATTCTTTTATGTGTAAGGCAACATCAGGCTTGACATAAAGATTGCTTTCTTAACTTTGTACAACAAAATGTAACAAATAAATACATAGATATAAATTTACTGAATTGTTAGTTATTATTAAAATAATAATTCGTGCAACAGCAACTTGGTAAAAGTTTTTAAAAAATGAACAGGAATTACAATTCAAGTGTAAATCTTTTTAATGCAGCAAAAAAAAATGGTCAAAACTTCAACAGGAATTAAGATTCCAGTCTATAATGTGTATAGTATATAAACATAGAATTGAATTTAATAGATCGGCCCCTTTGTCAGCACAGATACCTGATCCAGCTATTTGGTGCGTGCATCCCTATCATAAAGTTAAAAAACAGAAAAGTAGGCTAAGTAATCTATTTTGTGTTTTGACCTGTAGTTTAGAAACAGGTCTAAAGGTTGCAGATAGACAACCCCAGGCTTAAAGCAATTCAAAACCTGTCTGATAGTGACCCCTTTTTTGAGGTCAGACTTCTCAACCTGACCTGACCTGATATCCAGTTTCCTTTGCATCTGGGATCTGGGGCGAAGGACCAGACACCTTTGTCATGCACAGGACCCTCCTCCTTCTCTAGTCACTTCCAAGTCCCAAGTGATACACTCATCACATGCCTCTGTCTTCCACAAATGAGCTGTGATTGAGGTGATTGGAATTTCCAGAGGCTGTCACAATCGTTTTGATTGGAAAATAGACAGGAGATAATGGGAGAGACAGGCCTGTTATGAGAGCCCTGTCAGGGCTAAAATAATGCATCAGAGTGAAGAGGTTAAAGACACCGCTTCCTTGTTAATAATTAATTGCTGTGCATGTGGTGGATCCACTTCATCGCTCCCAGTCATCACTTGATAATTGCTTTACATTTAATTTGGCTTTAGAGACTGTTTTTCAAGCTGGGTAAATTGTGCTTAAAGTTAATATGGTCTCAGACTGAGACAGAAGTTTGGTCATAAACCAGTGATTAAAAAAATGACAAGTTAGACTAGACTAGGGGAAGTAAAGATTCAGAGATATTCTGTACACTAGTTCTTGAAGTGTAGACTTCTTGAAATAACTTCATGAGCTAATTTAAAAATAATGTCTCCAATACTGGTAAAATAAGCTTCAATTACAAGTATGTTGTTTTGTTTTTATTCAGTGTGACATAGAACAAACAGGTGACAAATTATACAGACAATGGTGTAACACAAAATATACAGACATTAACATATGACGTATGAAACAGGTGTTATGGTTTGACAATGGTACATATTTTTGGATTGTTTTTGTTAGTGGGAGTATTGTAAGTGTTTGTGTGCATGTATGAAAGTGTGTTGTGTAAGTGTGTCATAGGCATGTGCAGGTATGTCTAGTTATTTATAAATAAATAAATGGTAATTGTAATAATGTTGATAAGTAACTTCAATAACTACATAAATAATAATAAATGTAAGGAAAAGATAAAAGTAAATGGTAATAATAAAAAAATAAAAAAATAATACATTTTTAAATAAATAAAAGAATAAAAAAACAAATAACTACATACTACTACTACTACTACTAATAATAATAATAATAAAAAGAGGGGGACTCCATTAGCCCTCTACGGTCGCTTTCTTCCCAGGAAACACCGAATTCCTTAATATTAATTGACTAATTTACTTTATTTTTTCATTATTATTATCACTATTATTCTTATTACAAATTAAAAGTATGTTGTTAATGTCTCAACACAATTAAATGATTAAATAGTTATAATAGTCAGAGACATTAAAATTATGACAATAGAATAGAAATATTTTTGTACGCCACTTTGTAAGCGGACATTTAACTGGCGTCATTATGGTAGTCGACTCGATTACAGTTACATTTTTTTCCACGTTGCAGTGGAACGTATAATTGACTTTCACTTCTTAGCAATATACGTTCTTTGGGTTTGCCTCATTATGTCCTCCAAGCAGGGAGGGGCTGGACACTGGTAAAATAGTTGTGCAGTAATTGACATTGTATAATATGTGGTATGCTCATTGGTAGATTGAGATGTCAGCAGTAACTTAGAGATCTTGTATTAATGGTCTGTTCATTATTCTGTGTGAATTTGGAAGCTCACCCTATGCTTGCGTACCTGGGCAGGTGGCAGGATCTAGTTAGGTCAGGCTGAGGATGTAAAATCCCATTCACTCGAGTAAGGGGGAGAAGAAAAGGGAGTTGGCAGCTTGCTGTGAGGCTGCAGCTTTCTTTTGTTTGGTGTTCTTTTGATTTAGTGTTATTGAATTTCCCGGGTTTTATTTTTGCCCTTTGTGTCAGTAAACTTGTTGTTAATAAATTCAACTTTTTGTGCTCTACTCCTGCTAATCAACCAGGTTCTTCAACATCCCTTTCTAAAGTTTTCCAGTGCCAAACCACCTCATCTGCCCTTTACATGGGGTGGCGGCGCTAAATCTACTGCTGACTTTTTATCTACCCCTGAACATCCTCTGTCCCCCATCCTGACCCTCTAAAAAAAAGTGGGCGGAATGGAAAGGGGTTAATAAACACTAGTTTTTAAGAATTCCCTCTCCATGAGTGCATTCACACAAACATTTTTCTGTTAAAATAATTGATGTCAAAGAAATGCAGTTATTATTTGAAAATAATTTCGTGAATTCCTTCTTTCTCTAGATGACACAAGCCTATGTCAGTGGATTAGGCATGAACATGGTGTCCCTGCGGACCAGCAGGGACACACTGGAGAGGAATGTGCCTTTAATACGCCTGGAGGATGATGCTGACCTGAGGGTATGGAGAGCTTCTTTACATGATCCCACTGCAGTCCTGTGTTATGCTACGGGGCCACCACTGAAGAAGCCACACATATTCACTGGTGACCTCTATAGTGCACTCTTATCTGCACTAGAAGAGGATCAAACTTCACTTTGCTGCTGTATAGCCCCCCTTCATTGGGGAATTTGACTGCTCCCTTTGCCAAATCCGAAGCAGCCAGTGCTCAGCCTTGCATGCACACAGATAATGATCAAGTTAATTAGACCTGAGATTGAACGAACTGCAGCAGCAACTTAATCATTTGTAACTTGATTAGAAATACTATATTCTGCTCCTCCAGAGACCTGAAAATGTTCAGCTTTTTTCAGAGAGCTTGAAATTAGGATGTACTTTGGAATTCAGGTCTTGAGTTAAGACATAATGTTTTTGTAATCCAAAACAGTGAAATGATCTTAAAGTCTGAAACACAAGCTCAAGGGAAATCCTCTGCTGTCTCTGACTGACAGTGAGCAGGTGTAGATTGCAAATGTATTAATGTTTTCTTTCTTATCCCCATAGGAAATCTATGAATTTGGAAGGAAATTGGGTCAAGGTAGCTTTGGAGTTGTTTATGAAGCCACCCACATTGAGACACAGACGAAATGGGCTATTAAGGAGGTTTGCAGACCAGCGGTGAGTGCTCTGGGACGCCTGTTTTTTAATGTGATTTAAAAAGTTGCACTAATAGAGAGTTTAATGTTTGGAGAGAAACAAATTGCCGAGACCACACTGAAACTCCATCAGCGATCAATGATTTGACTTTCTGTCACTTCAGGCAGGAAGTTCGAAAGCCCAGATGCTGGGGCACGAAATAAACATTCTCAAACAAGTGAACCATGCTCACATAATACGTCTCCAGGAAGTCTACCACACGGCTAAGGTGAGCATTTCTAACCTTTTAAGACTAATTGAGAGAGTGGGTTATGTGTAATGCATGTGACATATCATAATCTACTGTGTGTCTCTGCATAAATGTTACTTATAAGCACACAAAAATTGGTTATATGGTGAGATGCATTTTCTCTGCTTGTTTCTAGATGACTTATTTGGTTACTGAGCTGTGCGTTGGAGGTGAACTGAAGCAGCTGTTGCAGCGGAAAAAGTTCCTTACAGAGGACGAGACGAGGCATATCATCTGTAGCTTAGCTGACGCCGTCGTCTACCTTCACAAAAGAGGTAATGTCATTCTACAGATTGACATTTTGATAATGTTACAAATCATCTTTTAACGCTGGCTAAAAATCAAGTTGTTGATGACCTCCAGTGAGTCCTCATGTTGCGAAGTCACTGATAGGGGTGTTTGCAGGTGTGAAAACACCCTGGTGTGGTTACTAGTGCAACAGACATGAAACTTATAACCAGAAGACAAGTGAAACAAAGCTATTTAGCTTGTTGCTAAGTTACTTCATATTCTTACAGTAATTAGACTCTAGTGTGGAACAAGTAGTATTGGGTTATGTTTCAGGCACCTCAGGCCTGGTTCAGACTGTGTTTTGAATAAAGTGTGCTTCAGTTAAAGGGAAAATTTGTGTGCGTGACATTGATTGAGAAAGTTGAGTCCTCCTTCTCGCAGTGCCCTCATGTACCAGGATACATAGCGCGCAAGCTACTAAACTTGCTCCTAAACTTATGCAGGTAATAAATATAAAAACATGGAGGCTCCATAGTCCGAACCAGCATGAACCAAGACGGCAACAACTCTTTATTATTTTACACATTATCGATGGCAGCACATTACAGTTCCACTCCTTCCGTTTTTTCCTTTCATAATAAAAGCCCAACCTAAATTCACTCAGCATTTCGCTAAGAGGCAACTCAACAAATTAACTTACAACAGCGTTCTGTGACAAAAATACTCACTCAATGGTTATCTGCTCTTTCGGCCCTGCTGGTCTTAGTTGTATTTTTCGGTTTATCTTTGAGATCCTGAAGAAGTTCTCCAGCACACACTCTCGGGGTTGGCGTCTGCGACAGCATCCATCAAAAACTGCCCACACTGACATTCATTGCAGGAGAATGACTGTTTCTGTTGGCATCGGAGTGCAATTTGAGCAAAGGCACCACCAGTTGGTGTCAGAAGCTCATGTTCTGGAGGGTCCCCACCGGTCATTTCCTCCCTGCTGCATGTACACTGTAAAAATCCTCGTTCATAACACCTTCTGCACTCATATTTTGGGATGCCAATTTCGCTGTTGGAAACTTAACTAGTTTGCAATACAAGCGAAGAGAACAAGGACGTTCCGTTTTTGAGCAGCACCTAGAGCACGCCCCCTAGCTACCCAGAGAAATTCAAGCTGAAATAGCTTGGATGTTCTCTGGGGCGCAGCTGCTAAATCTGTAGTTCTCCTTGCATCCAACTACATCACTGTCATGTCAAATGATGGCGCTGAATGTAGTAAGAACAACAGATTTTGCAGCTGCGCCTCAGAGTTCTAGACACAGAGAACATCGGCAACAACTGCAGGCGTTTTTCACACTATATCCCTAACTCGGATAGATAGAGATAAGATTGAAAATTGGCGAATCTTCCCTTTACATTATAGTAGTTCCATGGTGCCATTATTGTGTTGTCCTCAATGACGTGAGATTCCTTGCCATTATGGCTTTATTATAGAAGTGTTGCTCATTTTGATAAGAGAGCAATAATAAAAAAAACTCCCTAAATTAAATTTATGTTTTTCATTTGGAAATGGTGTTTCCCCTTTTCATGGTGAAATCTGTGGTTAGAGGTAATTGAGGTTGTTGCCCGGCAATGAGGCGTCGTTACATGTAGTTAATTTACAACAAGCTGAGCAATACTGATTAATAGGTGTGTTTTCACATGGAAAGTCCCTCTGTGCTGGTTTTCCTCACTCATGATACTAATGACAAAGCGCTGGCGTTGAATTAGGTAGCCAGAACCCCTTATTGTCATATGACCAATCATAAGTTTAAATTTGTTTGGGTTTTCTCAGATTATCAAATTTTTGCTGTCCTTCATCAGACTCCGCTGCTGTTTGTCACATTCAGCTGTTAGTCTTTGGAGCTATACTTAGGCTCAGCTGTGCTTTGAGCTTTAATGCTAACACATCCTGGTAACACGGTACATTTTGCATGTAACTAACACTGCAGATCCAATTGTTTTATGATTTCTCAGTATTATACTAAAGTATAAGGCACCAGAAAGAAATGCAGAACTGATGTGTATTTTAAAATGGGTAATTGTTATTTACAGTATGTATACTTAGTAAATAAATACATTTATAATATGAAATTGAGAGTTCAGCTGTCAGCAAGCAGTCAGAAAAACAGGTATCATCGAGCAAAAAATGTCTTAAATGAATGAAGGAAAAAAGAACCGTTTCAGGTGTTTGTTTTGTGCACACCAGTTGGTCTAACTTACCTTTCCACACACCATCAACACTGTTGCGTTTTATAATTGGTTGCTTCAAACAGTGCGGTGAAAAGGACTGCCCAGGGCAAATTGTATTTTTCCTCCTGCCTTCTCTCACTCCACCAAGCTTTGTTAACGAGGCCCTTCAGCCTTGCCTACTGTAAGCAAGCTAAACACCGTGTTAGTGTGTGCAGAACATAGTTTATTCTGGTGACTGACATTAGCAAATCATGTTGCACTTAACTCTGATCACAGACTTTATTTTCTTCAGAGCCATGGTTGGCGTTGATGATTTATCCGGGAATCATTTTGGTATTTAATTGAGGAAAACTGCAGAGTTGTGTGATGCGTCTCAGTGGTTTGAATATTAATTACAACTCATTGTCACATACATTCCTGTTAAAACTATTCAAACCCAGTAGGTCTGTGTAAAAGTTTTCCTCCTTCCATCTTACAGACATAGTGCACCGGGACTTGAAACTTGAGAACATCCTTGTGAAGAATTATCTCGATGAGGATGATAACGGCAGGATCAATATCAAGGTAAGATGGTGACACAAACTGTGAAACTTTCCATCACCGCTTCTTATCCATTCTCTGTCAGAGTACAAGCCTCTGATGGACACTTTTTATTCGCCCACTATCGCCTCTATATTTAGTAAAGGCTTTAAATAATACCTCATTATGACAGACTCCCTCTGGTCTTCCTTTATAGTATACCTTTACAAAGAGAGACTCAACTGTATCTTTAAACAAATTACCAGCTGAGCACAGCATGTTGTGTGCACTGACAATGAGCCAGCCAAAGCAGATACCTGGTGTGCGAGTTAAAACAAGGCTAGACCACAGCGTAAACGTCCCCGTCTCTCTCTGTTTTTCTCTTTGTCTCAAATAAACACACACAAACACCCACATACTGTACATGTTGTAAGAAAGTGTTTTCGTGGCACAGCTTAAATGACTTTCATTTCACAGGAGTTGGTCTTCTCTCCTGGATTTGTTTTTGCTTTTGTAATAATGTGATACCCCTTTGCAAAATATGTGGACCCGTACAGCCTGAACTGCTATGTTTCTATTCATGTAAATCGTCAAGGATCATTGTTTGTGCTCAAGCTCGAGCCTTGTTTTCCTGACAAAAGCACCTAACAAAGAATTCAATGTGGGTTCTGTCAGCACATCTAAATCATGTTTATTTGAATCACCTTTTTCTTATGTGCTTTTCTCTACCTAGGTGACAGACTTTGGATTATCGGTGAAGACAGGTGGTGTAGGGATTGAGAACATAATGACGGAGGCCTGTGGGACTCTTATCTATATGGGTAAGACACCTATATCTCCTACAGCATGCAAGTAGGCCACAAGGATTGAGCTACTTGAATGAGTGGTGTAGCGGCTTTTGCAGTATCTTTATAGTTCTACCACTTTGGGGTGCCAAAGTTGGACATTTTTAAATTCCATACATCATGGTTTTCAGTTTGTTAGCAGTGAATTTGATTCTATTTTTACATGTGGAATGTATCTGGTATATTTTCTATCGATTATTATCATTATGTGAAGGTACCCTGCTGAGTTTTTGACCTATAGTCGTGCTATGGAGTGATGTTTTAATGAGCAAGTCTCTGTTTTGTTTGTATCTTGTGCTCTACTAGCAAACGCACATTACTGCTGAGTGTAAAGTGCAGTAATACAAATATGTAGTGCATGCAAGCTACAATATGACATGTCTTGGTATCACACTAGCTGCAATGCTAAATTGGACCAGGGGTGTAAAGAGTGGGGGCCAAATGGATGTGCGAAAGATTAGACAGCAGTGATTATGTTCTAGGCAGCTAAACGATAGCTTCTTGCTAATGTCATTCATTCATTAGCCCTGTTTGGGACTAGCACTATCCATTGCACCCACGTAATTAATAGTTTTATCTTGTACTGCAAATTTTCGCAACGAATATAATAAAAGGCAACAGACCCAGAGTGCAAGGTTTCTGTGCGTAACGTTTGTAACGTAACGCATACTTAAGCAAGTGTTTTTGTTTGAATTCACAACATTAACCACGTGTTTACTGCAACCGTAGTGGAGCATCATAGTTTATAGACGTGCTGGGCTACCCAGTGTGTTAGAAAGTGGCACCAAGAGGTCCTGACCAAAATATCAGTAAGTGACTAGTCGGAATAAGAACAGGTTGGACAGGCAGAAAGAAATAAAAACATCTGGCAAAGTACCCAAAACCGCCTCTGTTGTAGTTCCTACCGACTCACAAGGTGAAAACAATACCAGTGTTGCTGTCGCGGCTAGTAAAGAAGACTCCTAGGCGATGTTAACATGGATATAAGCAATTCAGGTTTCAAAGTTTTTTACAAATTGGCTTTGTTTTATGAAGTTTTATGAGAACAGAAATGCATTCAACATGTTTGTACGGCCTCAAGGATACGCTCTATGTTTTTGGTGAGAAACACTAAATCTGTACACTTTTACTTTGCATGCTGAAAAAACTGTTGCATTAATTAAATACCAACTGACCTGTAAAACATTTTTACATTTTTTGTGAAACCTGCATTGTTCCGACTTGCAGTCCCTTTCTTCTCCTCCTCCACTTTTATTGGTGCGTTGCTACTTTTTAATGCTCATTACTGCCACCAGCTGTGGATATGCATTACTGCCTTGTATATCACATCCTGTTCTTGTGCTGTGCGAGTGTGTCCTTGTGAGTATGCTGATAAACATGATACAAATAATATGTAAAAGTAGTGGTCAAAACCGAATTTAAACTAGTAGTTTTAAGCCCTGAATTTTTCATATCTCAGATAAAGAAAAGTCATACATTTGTGTTTTTGTGTGAATTTCAGCACCTGAAATGATGAGCGGTCGAGGTTACAGCCAGTGGTGTGACGTGTGGAGCATAGGAGTCGTTATGTATATGTTGTAAGTAGACACACATACTATATATATATATGTACACATACATACTGTGAATACATGTGTCTGAGCTGTGTGTCCCTGTAGGCTGTGTGGGGAGTCTCCGTTTGTGTCCAAAACAAAGGCACACCTACTTAAAGAGATTATGAATAAAGAAGTCAAATTTCCTCAACACATCTGGGCCACAGTCAGTGATGCAGGTGACACTTAATAATTCATTAATAATAAATGTAATCCTGCAAAAAAATTAGAAATTGTTTGTGATGTGGAGTGAAGGAATTTATTTTTTCATTGACAAGCAGTACAGGATGTTGCATACATGCAGTTTTACTGTTCAGATTTTTACTAACAAACTCAACAATTGTCTCGGGTCTGTCTCAACAGCAAAAAATCTATTGACTTGCCTTCTGAAGGCGGACCCTGCCTACCGCATGTCCGCTAATCAGCTACTAGAAAACCCCTGGATTACAGTAAGGCAATGATTGTTCCAGCTGCATTCATAAACTTTACCAAATGAGTCACAGGAGGAGCTCTTATGGGGTGCTTTGTCCAACAGGGTGACACTAATGGGCCTGCTATGCCGTCCAATGTGCTGGAGATGATGCGCCTTCACCTGGAACAGGAAGAAAGTAAGACAATGATGAAGATTTAACATAATTATAATAAGTGAACCCAGGTCATGAGTAGATAACTTGAATAAACAATATTGTGCTAGCGATAATATACGACAAGTTGTTCTGGTGGGCGGTGCTTGGTATTTCCCCAACTGATCTCAACATGGCTGCCGGGTCACAAACGTTCTCATTTTACAGCTAAACGGTACTCAACAAGATGTTTCTGAAAACATTTGAGGTGAGAAATAGGCATTACAGTAATAGAATATTGATTCATATTTGATCAGCGCTGCCTAGTTTGACCGTTTGATCAGAGTTCGCGAATGATTGACAGCTGCTCAGAGACGGCAGGCTCCAGCTCGGCTCTGATTGGTTGTTTCCCTCCGGTCTGTGAAATCTTGCAGATGCCGTTAGGAGCACCGGAGGACACAGAGGCACATGATTTTTTTCAGATTACCTGTCTCATGCACTACTGTCAGGATATAGTGACTAGTTTTATAAAAATAACTTTTTTAAATTATATTTGCTCCATTTCTACCCACTGCAGCTTTAACAGATACCGGCCAGCCATTCAGAAACAATTTCTCTCACCAGGAATGTCTGTGCAGTACCCTGTACCATTGAATATGTCAGTTACCAAATAAGGTCAAATTAGTCAAATCTACACAGTAACTTGTAATATGTAATATGAGACATTTGATTACATTACATGTACTGAGGAACAGAGAGGCAGAGGTGGGACGGAGGGAGAGAGAGATACTTGATGTTATTTTAAACTGTCCACCATAGGAACACAGACTCTGGAGAACTTGTCCCTCGCTTCCTCTGAGGGCACACTGGACCCATCCCCGCTCCCCAGGGTCGCTTCAACAGAATCAGACAGCAACTGCAGGAGCCACGCTGAGAGAGACAGCAGCTTCTGCACACCCTCCACATCCACCAAGCCGGTATGTCTGTTCAGCACAGCTCTACATTTTGACCTCACCTGCCTGTGTGTGTTTTTATTCAGGACGCTAACTTTTTATGACTCCCAAATGATTTCAGAGATGTCAAGTCTCTACTTATCTATTTAAGTACTGTTACGTCTGCTTACACATCTCTTACCTCATGTGGTAATTAACTTGTTTTTAACTAAGACTGTCACATTAAGTAGATAATTTAACACTCACAGCAAAACCGCTTTTTACAAAGTTGTTGAAGTTTTTGGCCATTAGTAATTTTTTTTGTCTACTTTAGTCTACTATTGTTGAAACATGGCGGACTCTGTGGAGAGTAAAATCGCGATTGTGTATCGTGATTTTTTTATTTATGATTTTGAAATCGATTTTTTAATTCCAGAATTGATATATTTGCTTAATCTGAGTCTAAGCGGAGGCAGAAGGAAGTTACCACTTTTATTGTTGTAGTCAGAGTAACGTAACGTGACGTTATATCCGTCCTGTATCCGTCAACCAAAACAAACCGCAGCTGGTCGCAACTAGAAAGCAGAAAACAGTGGAGGGTCTGCGTGGATACAACCTGCACACTCGCATTTTAAATCCAACGTGGTAAACACTACACATACAGTAAAGTATGGAAACAGTTTGTGTTTCACACATTGCCAGGAAAAGCAGAGCTAGACATCATGGCTAAAGCTGCATGCTAACTCTGTCACAGACAGGAAATGTTATCGTATTGATGTGATTCGTGGTCAAACCGGCCGACGCTACAACTGTAGCGCATCCATATACTGACATTTATGTTAAATACAGTCAAACAGAGCTGACCATGGATGTATAAAGAGAATGGAGCTGACAGGAAAGCTAGTGATGGACTTGGTGAAGTTAGTGCAAGTATACACGTGTGACTACGTCCGGTTTTCAAAATAAGGTGTTAACAAAGGGAACTGTATATACAAAATACATATATGGAAATAGGATTGATTGGATTATATTCACCAGAAGTATAAAACACATCATGTCCCTTATAAATTAAAAAGAAAATACCACTAATTTGTGACGGAAATATCTCTATTCTTTGATTCTTTCGGCTGCTGGAAAAATTCGAGAAATAATGTCTGACAATGATTCATATTTGACTTCAGGACATCTCTGACTACATACATGCTGAAAATCAAACATTTTTATTGTATTAATTTCAATATTTTCCAAAGTAAATGTCCGTAGAAGTGTATGATTCAAATGGTCTAGTGTTAAAAAAGTTAACAAAAATCGCAATAAATTGTAATATCGAATCGCAATACTTAAAATATTGAATCAGGAGATAGGTGTATCGTCCCAGCCCTAGTGGAGAAGGGACCCGCTCCCTATGTAGATATAAATGGCTCATTCTAAGGTAACAACAACAACTTTTATTTTTATTATACACTAAAGAAAACATGGTTATAAATAGTATATTCCATTTATCCCAATAGATCCCCCTAATTGTTACACACTGGTCCTTTTAAAGTAAACTACCACTCTATAGGTCAGCCCTTAGCTACTATATATATGGTCAGGTATCGATCTCTCATCTTTCCCTTTGGATTATCCTTCTATCCTGAATGAAGACTAAAGAGAGCAGTGGAGGCCGGGTCAAACACAAAAACGGCTCTGAAACTCCGGGACCACCTCAAGAAACCTCACAGGTTTGATGAATCTCCTACAACCTCAATTTAGTTTTGATTTATAGGTTTTAATGATATTTCCAGTAGCACCTGACATATCTTGTAGTTTTAAATTTTCCAGGTTTCGATCTAAATTGAAAAACTAGAAATATCTACAGCTGTACATTTTGAACTTTAAACACAGGCTTTCTTATTTAACTGCCTTTGTGCTCTCATATTGCCATGCAAACTGCCTTTCACATTCAATCACCACTAGATGGTGCCAGATTTACCTATTACAGAAGATGGTAATAAAGGTGTAGCGATGCAGCTGTTTTAAAATGGATGTGATAGTTAATTATGTTATGTAAGAAGAATTTGAATCTTATCCCTGCAGATTCATGCTGGTGTGAAATCCTTCACACAGCCGAGTGCAAAGCAGCGCAGGTCTCGGGACAAGAAGGATGTCAGTACAGGACAGAAACCAGCCTCAGACGACCAGAGACCTTCTACCTCCTGTAAATGTAGGACTGCCCAGCGCAAACTCTAACACCAACACCCCTTCAGAATATAACTAAAACACCAGCCATATCACTTGAGAAAGTGGGTGGACAAAACAGAGGCTGCATGCAAAAGAGAATCTATAAACTAGAAGGTGAACTTTATTTTATATACATTTTATTTAATGTAATTCTGTTTATTTCATGCAAAACTGTGATTTCGCAGTGATGTGAATGAAACTGCTGTGAATGGTGGTGACCAGAAACTAAGCAGTGTCAAAAAAAGGGGCCTCATATGCAGGTGTGAAAATAGTACAAGTAGTCCAAGACTACTGTAGCTGAGGGTCCAGCCTCAGCAGTGCCTCGTGCCAAAGGAAAGGGCCCCCGGTCTGAGGTGTTCACCGGATGGGGCCAAACTGCTGGACAAATGCTTTCTGTTGCACAGCCAACTGTTTGAGAACATCATGCAGCCCAAATACAGACTCACACTATTTATAATGGCATAGAATGAGTTTGTCAGATATTACTGGTGGCATCTGATTGAAGGCTTTTATTATAAAGCAGCGACCTGGAGTTAGTCGACTAAAGAGAGCTACCAAGGAGATTTGAGCACTGTACAGCTCATTCCTTAATAAAGCCTGTTATTTAGTATTTGACTTACTACCTAGCAGCGTGTATTGTGTTTCGTAATGTCATCTCTTTATTTATATACACTGTGAATGTATGCCTTTTCCACATAGAAATGTTTAAATCATAATCTCATATGTAGTTTATTAAATTGGGGGAAAACAAATCATTATTAGCTAGAGGTCAGGGATGTAATATTTATCAGAAATGTATGATGTGTCTATTTCATAAATAATTTCTTTAATGCAACTTGCGATTTAAGGTTGCAGCCGGCTCAGTTTTAACACTAGAGTGAAGTTACTGGTATCACATGAAACTAGAAAACGTAAGGAATCAATTGGTACATTGGTAAGTCAGCACATTGACACACTGACAGCTGCTGATGCCTGTTGGGCTTGAGTTTGTCATGTTATGATTTGAGCATATTTTTAATGCTAAATGCAGTACCTGTGAGGGTTTCTGGACAATATTTGTCATTGTTTTGTATCAATTGATTTCCATGTTGATAAGAGTATTAAATACTTGACAAATCTCCCTTTAAGGTACATTTTGAACAGATAAAAATTTGCGATTAATCGTGATAAACTATGGACAATCATGCGATTAATCACGATTAAATATTTTAATCAATTGACAGCCCTAGTTAGTATCTATCTCAAACTATAATTAGCCTTAAAAAATTCATGCATTACTTTTAAAGGTATACTGTCATGAAGTGATTGGACAAGTGGAAATTTTGACGAGATGGTGCAGAGTCAGAAGGATTCATCCTTTGGGAAACATGAATATTGGTACCCAAGTTCATGCAATCCATCAAATATTTGCAGATACTTATTAGTGCTGGGACGATTCACCTTTCTCCCGATTCGATACTATCACGATACTTGGGTGCCGTTTCCATATGTATTGCGATTTTTAAGTATTGCGATTCTACAAGTATTGTGATTCGATATTACGTTTTATTGTGATTTGTTAACTTTTTTAACACTAGACCATAGGAAAAGTTGAATCATACACTTCTAGGGACTTTTACTTTGGAAAATATCTAAATTAATAGATTAAAATGTTTGATTTTCAGCATGTATGTAGTCAGAGATGTCCTGTTGTCAAATATATCAGCCATTGTCAGGCATTATTTATTAAATTTTTCCATTAATGACATTTCCCTCACAAATTAGTGGGATTTTCTTGACATGTAATGTTTTATACTTCTGGTGAATAATCTTATTTCCATTTATGTATTTTGTATATACAGTTCCTTTTGTTAACACCTTATTTTGAAAAACGGACGTAGTCACACATGCCAAGTCCAGTTCTAGCTCTCCCGTCAGCTCCGTTCTCTTTATACATCCATGGTCAGCTCCATCGGGGTCGTTTGAATGCATTTAACATAAATGTCAGTACATGGCTGCTCTACAGTTGTAGCGTCGGCTGATTTGACCACGGAGTTGAGAGTGACGGCTGGCTTGACCGCACGGACCACCGCAATACGATAACGTTTCCTGTCCATGACAGAGTTAGCATGCAGCTTTAGCCATCATGTCTAGCTCTGCTTTTCCTGCAATGTGTGAAGCCCAAAGTGTTTCCATACTTTACTGAATGTGTAGTGTTTACCACTCTGTGTTTAAAATGTGAGTGTGCAGGTTGTATCCACGCAAACTCTCTGCCGTTTCCTACTTTTTCGTTTTGGCTCACTGCGGCCGACTTGTTCGTTTCGGTTTTTGAAACGGATATGACGTCACGTTACTCAGATAACAATAAAAGCGGTAACTTCCTTCAACCTCCACATAGACTCAGATGTAGCAAATATATTGATTCTGGCATTAAAAAAATTTATTTCAAAATCGAAAATAAATAAATAAATCACGATACATAGGTGATTTGATTTTTTTCCCCACCCCTAATACTTGACTTGACTGTGTCATTACAATAATACAAAACATATACAGTACATATTTTTGCATAAAGCAAGCATATTTGCCCACTTCCATGTCCATCGATAAAAATATAATCGCGATTAATCGCATGATTGTCCATAGTTAATCGTGATTAATCGCAAATTAATCACACATTTTTTATCTGTTCAAAATGTACGTTAAAGAGAGATTTGTCAAGTATTTAATACTGTTATCAACATGGGAGTGGACAAATATGCTGCTTTATGCAAATGTATGTATATATATATATATTATTGGAAATTAATTAACAACACAAAACAATGACAAATATTGTCTAGAAACCCTCACAGGTACTGCATTTAGCATAAAATATATGCTCAAATCATAACATGGCAAACTCGAGCCCAACAGGTAACAACAGCTGTCAGTGTGTCAGTGTGCTGACTTGACTATGACTTGCCTCAAACTGCATGTGATTATCATAAAGTGGGCATGTCTG
>CAKAKR010045921.1:1521-50194 GCA_916700685.1 Adelosebastes latens | reverse complement strand
CCAGTATTTTTCACCTTTTTTGGTGGCATGTCTCAGAGAGAAAGTCAGTTGTTCCATACTGTAAATTTCCTGAACTATTTCTTTCCATTCAAGGACTGGATTCCTTATTCAATCATTTCCTGGTTATTGCTTTTCTACTCGCAGCTAAAAGTATCTGTAGTAAATATCTGTCCTGCTTTTTCAGCCCAGTTGGTACATTTCCCAAATATATAACACTGAAGTTAAAATCAAGCTCTGAGCTAATTATTGATCTGATCGCGGAGACCACGTCTACCCAGTAAGAATAAATATTAGGGCATTCCCAAAAGACGTGAAAATGACCAGCAGACATATTAAAGTTATTGTACCTTCTTATGCATATTAATTGTTACAAAACAAAAGGTTTTCAAGTGAAGAAACAAGGACTCAAGCTTCTTCTTGTCACTGCAAATAGACAACCAAAGTTATATCATACAGTCAACTAGTCCTCCTGTGTTATCTATAGAAAGGAAGAATAAAACCTGACATGCAAAGCTCCCCCATCTCCATCACACCTACATATCTGTCTGTTTTTGCTCCTTCCCAGCGATGCAGAATGAATGAAGACACCGGTGCTGATTATTTGACCCCATGGCAGCTGTCTGAGTGTGTGGATGGTGGAGGTGTCGGCGTGGTCCAGTCCAGCCGCTTCGGTACTTGCAGTGAGGGTGACGTGGTCACTTCATTCAACTGGCCTTGGCAGACCTACGCTGTCATGAAAGGAAGTGTCTTACAGAAGGTGTGGCATATTGCTGTGTGTCAACAACATTGGGAGGATGTAAAATGCATGCACTAAAAGTTACCTGCATGTGACAAGCAAGCCTGCTACGAATACTGACATCAATTAATGTGATATTCTGTCTATTGCAGGTTGATCCACAGTTGGTTGATGGGCACTTGTCCTATTTTTTGGGTGCAGTTGGAATAACAGGCCTCACTGCTCTGTTGGGCGTAAGGGAGAAGGGTAATGTGACCAAAGGGGCCAATCAGACCATGGTGGTGAGCGGCGCGGCTGGAGCCTGTGGCTCCATAGCCGGACAGGTAACTACAGAAAATTTCAGATTTGGGTCCAATTAGGCTTTAATATCTTATATATAGCCGTGGCTATCTGAGATACTGGCAAAGTGCATTGTTAAAATTGTAGGGTTCTACACATTTATTCTCGTATACTGAGTTTTCATGGAGTGAGTTAGAATATTTCTGATTTTTAATGGGTTTAAATGGAAGAAAGATAAAGGCAAGATGGTTGGTGAGATATGGAAGTTTTTATTGGACTTTATTAGTTGTAATCCACAGAAGACATTCCACAAATGTATACCATGATTTCCAAATATTTCACTATCCACAAACATTTTTTTTTGTATTTGTGTTGTGTAAAGTCACATCCACAAAAATAAAGGGCGATTTGCAAATACGCATAACTAACTCTGTGAATACATATTTTAAGGTTTACATGTAAAGTGATATATGCACATTTGTGCATCTATTTCTACACGTGGAATGATATTTGCACATTTGCAGATCGCTTCCTGTGGATTTATGGGCCACATGACATTTGTAACTTTCCTCCTGTTTGTTTACAGAATTTTGTCCGATTGGTTCCGCAGCAGATCTGTAGATAATAGTTGTAATCCACAGAAGACAATTCACAAATATACACCATGATCTGCAAATATTTCACTACCCATAAACGTATTTTTGTATTTGTGTTGTGTAAAGTCACATCCACAAAAATACAGGGCGACAACTAATAAAGTCCAATAAAAACTTCCATAGTGAGAACTATAACCGTTATATAAAAAAAAAACATTCAGGGATGCAGATCTAATCTAGCTAACCACACATGCTGCCAACATAAACAAGAGATTAGATCACAAAGAAACGGAAGTGAAATCCTGGTTGTATCATTTCACCCTGTTTTTATTTTTCCAGATTGGCAGGCTGGATGGTTGCGTGAGAGTGGTTGGGATTTGCGGTTCTAATGAGAAGTGCAAAGCTTTAGTGGATGACTTGGGCTTTTCTGCAGCCATCAACTACCGCCAGGAGGACGTCGCTACGAGGCTCAAGGAGCGCTGCTCTGATGGGATTGATGTTTACTTTGACAACGTGGGAGGTGCCATCAGTGATACTGTAATCGCACAGGTACTGCTTGAGTCGTGTCTATGTGTGCAGAGCGTAAAGTAGTGGATGTTGTACTTTCATTTGTGGTTAATTTGGCTGTAAAATATGTGAATTTTGAGGTGTTAGTTTGCCTAATTGTACTGCCAACGTTTATAAAATTAGAAGTGGTGTCTGTAGTGCTTCTTCCTGATCGCCAACAGTGAGTGTTTTGTGCTCACATACATTGACCTCCAGCCCTTTCTTCTTATACCTCCAGATGAACAACGACAGCCACGTGATCCTGTGTGGGCAGATCTCACAGTACAACAAGGATGTGCCGTATCCTCCGCCCCTGAGCGAGGAGATTCAGGAAACCCTGCGAAGGAAGAACATCACCCGGGAGCGATTTACAGTGCTTAACTACATGAACAAAGCAGAAGCTGCCCTTTGTGAACTCAGCCAGCTAGTTAAATCAGGCCAAATCAATGTAAGGAGGAAATGGATGATGGTGTGTGTGGTTCAGTGTGTGGGTGTCTTTTGTTTGCAAAATGCATGCCTCTTCTCCTTCTGTCTCTTCGCATCATTCAGTTGTTTGACTTTCACTCTGCAGGTGCTGGAAACTGTGGTGAACGGCATCGAAAATATGGGAGGTACAGTATGCAGGATTTAATTCTTGTTTTTCTTGTATGACTTTTTTTTTTTTTAACTTGACAGCAGTTGAATCATTTGTTTCATTTTCTTGCAGATGCATTTTGCTCTATGATGAAAGGGGGAAACATTGGCAAGCAAATAATAAAGATATCAGAGTGAAGAAAATCACTGTAGCTGCTCTCACCCGACAAACACCTTGGGAAATTAACCTACAGTTGCCTTTTCTATCACTGCCATTAACACTAACTCAATGAGCTCTAGTAAGATATTAAAACTATGAACCATGAATGAAAAATCACACAATATTCTTTTAAAATTGTGTTCTTGAAAAAAATAAATAAAAAAAAATCTAAATAGTGGGTGGAAGTTCGATAAGTCTTGAGTTTTAATAGTTATTGATTTAGACTTTTGGAAATTGATGCAGCAGTTTAATACATGTAGAGTACAATATTGCAGTACTACCTCATGATTTTTACTTCTAATTTGCAACAGTATGTCATGGTTTTAAAATCTTCCAGTGTATAAAATAAGAATAATAATGCCACAATAAAACATCAGCAGATGTCCTGAAACTGACAAAAGGCAGTAAAAGAATATCAAACAAAATACTGTTAGTGTAATAATTCAAACAGTGTGTAAAAAGAAATATATTTTATTTACTTTTACATCCAAACAGTTGAAAAAATATGATTTAGGTAAAACTAACATCAGTGGAGCAATTAAGAAAACGTTCTTCATAAAACTACACCAGCCAGTGCATGTAGTGTTAATCATCCATATACTGTACTGCATATTGCTTTAGTCTCTTGTCTCTTCACTGTGAACACAATGGAATTAACAATTTAGACTTTATTATGTAGATTTATTGTCTAAACTAAATAAAAGATCTTTAAGTTAAGTAGCTTTAGTTAGCTTAACTTTGTGTACACTAGCTTGCTATCTAATGTGCTACAGTGATGCCAGCAGAATGCACACAATTAACAGATTCATACGGATGGCTTAGTTTTATGAAGAAAAGTGGACTTTATTGTGTCATCCCTGTCATTGTGTACACATGATTTAATGTCCCCTTTCTCATACTGTTAAACTAAAGATTTAACAGTAAAACTGATTTTGTTTGCATTAGCTCTCCAGCTAAAGTGCTTTAGCTACAAGACTACAAGAGTGAAGCTTCAGCAGTTTAACTAGATGATAAACATACTGTTTACGAAGCGCTATAACTAGCCAAAAAGGCTGGCGCTTAGTGTTTATTTTCCACCAATGTTTTCAGTTAAGCTACATACTAATGGCAATTTCATTAAATGCGTACATAGATCAATCAAATAGGGAAAAGAAAAGCTAGAAAATGATAAATAAGAGTGCAGCTGATTGGAGTTTAAAGGAAAGTTATAAAGTTTTCTTTTATTTTGTTCTTTTTTCATTTCTTTTTACACTCCATTTTAATTATTTAAAGGTGCTATTGATAACATTGTCGTTATACTTTTGGCTCACAAGCCCTTGTTATAAGTGGGAACCAAACGTCAGATATCTTCCACAGAGATAAACAAAACATTCATTTTGGACCTGCCAACATTTTTTAAATTATTAATTCACTATCATAATATTTTTTTTCAGGAAAAAACATACTTTTATTCGGCACCTTTCTAAAAGCTGTGCATGTATTATTTAAAAAAAATATTTGTCTACGTAAAAATGTTATCAATAAGATCTTTATCTAGCAGTTTTATTTGACATGGTCAGTTATATTTTTGACTACGTCTTTTTGGCTCCATATTCTTGTTCACTTCCTTTTGTAACATCATGCGACAATGACATGAAGACAAACACAAAATATATGATTTACTGTAATGAACATTTTATTCCACAGCACTATAAACCATTAATAAAATAAAATTGTGGTTGGCTCTAATTTCAGTTTTGTCACGAGAAAAATATGTGGCAGGTGTAAAATCATCTTTTCATTCATATATTTCACTGTTTTTACCAGAGGAGGGGATGCAGAGTAAGTCAATAAGTGAAAACCAGTACATCACTTGTCCACTCAAAGACGTCATAGTGGTGGTTGGTGGGGCTGATGTCTGTTTTCTCTTGTGAACAGTCAAATCAGTGTACGGTACAGAACAATCACAACCAGATTCACAGTTAAAACATAATCAGTGAGCATTTATAAACAAAATTCTCATCAAATATGGTTTTGGTGCTTTTCCTGCAAAAATAATAAAAAAAAAAACAGTTCCATGCATAATTTGGAGGGTGGAAGTGAAATGCAACACAATACCGCCTCCTTGTGGACAGATTATAGCTTGTGAGAGCATCATTAAGAGAAGAAACTGCAATAACAAAAAGTCCATCAATTTTTAATATCTGTCTCTATGCTGGAATTATACATTTGGTAGTGCTCCCGTACAAAAAGACTATGCAGAGAGGAGGGATAAAAAGTTATTAAACCATCCCCAGCAAGAGTGCTCATAATTTAATTTTCTCAGTGTCTTAGAAGCTAATATTAAACTCTTATCTCAGCACTGAGCAATTATTCTGCACTCACGCTGGGTATGGTTTATAAAAAAAACAACCAGGATCTAACTCTGTTGGAGCATTGCTTCTATTAAAAGAGGTGATAAATGTGGTTTTCACCCTATTTGTCTTTTTATGTAGATCAGTTTGTTCTTGTGGAATCGAGGCACCTGCTACTACTGACTAGAACGGATTAAATTAGAGTGCAACAGACACACTTTACTACTCTCACACACCTTCACAAAAAAAGGAACAATACATACAAACATTTTCACACAAAAAGCTGTCAAATTAACTTCCAATGCAGGGAATGCCCAGTGCAGATATATAACATGAAGGGGGGGGGAAATCACTCAATACAATCAGAAAGAATAAATAAAAAACAGCATAGTACTGGTTCATCTCATTTCACCACATCTATAACACATTCATTTTGTTTTTTTTGTTGTTAGCCACCACACATCTGTGTTGTTGTTTAACATGGGTTTTTAGTTCACTGAGCTACTGTGGAGTATAAAAACATTGTCCTGAAATACTACTGGGACCAGCCTATTGTTCAAGTGCTCACATTCCTGAGAAACAAACAGCTGCTTTCTGGAGTCACGTTTGAAGGAGCACGAAGAGCCGGCTTGTTGTTGTGTTTTGGTGGCATTGAAGTTTTTGACTATTCAATGCAAATATTGAGACGTTTTTAAGTGGCAGTTGTGTGCAATGGAATTCATTTTATTATCTAAAAACACTTTCGGTCACTTGTACACAGCTCAACTACAGTATTTGATTTGTAATTTCCTTCCATTTGATTTCCTTTAAATCATGTGTAGAATAAACTTGAAAATATGATCGTCTAGGTTGCATCTTCACCGGTTACTGTAACTACCGCGCACTGTCAGCCACGGGGAGTTAGGAAAGCTTGCACTATACAAAATGAAGCTTTCTTATCCACGGAAGGTAAACACGAGGGTCGGTTTGGCACGTCCAGCCTTCATTAGTGAATGAAAATGATTTTTCAGAGGGAAGAATAAAAGGTGAACTCTTTCTTATTCATCCTTTGGCAGTGGTGAAGTGGCATTCGGCCAAGGCAACACTTCCAAAAAGTGCTAAAGCTCAAGTAAATGAGTCAGCTTAAACCACAGCAGAGTATACTGTTAACTGCGGCACACGTTGGACGAGTCCTCACATACCCCCCAATAATGTATCCGAGGTGTTTTTTTTACACTGTACACATTGCTATGAATATGGCCAGAAATGTGCTCACCGGTGCTTTACAATTACATGCATATTAAGTAAACAATACTATCTATAAACAGGATAGTGAGTGATGTACTGAAGTGGCTTTTGGAAGGAGGAGAGAAAGAAAGGAGGTGGGGGGGGGGGCTGTGTGGGGGAAATTGAGGCTTTCAGGGTGGGTAGAGACAGCAAAATATATCTGTGAGTCAGGCTCGAGGGGGAATCGTGGTGGCACAGTGCAATTACTGTCAAGAGGGAGCGACGCTCTTGCTGTTGTCGCGAACGAGAGGGGCGGGGCCTGTCCAGGCGCGGTACACCAATAGCAGGCTGAGCCCTAGCGCCCACGTGCGGACCGGAGACAGGAAAAAGGCCATGGGCCCGTAGGTCTCCAGGAGAAAGTAGCAGGAGTGGGCCTGCCAGGTGAGCAGCAGCAGCATGAAGAGGTGGACCACAAGAGTCCGCCAGCGGCAGCCCGGCCGCAGGAAGTGGGATCGGAAGGTGTTGCCGCGGCAACGGTGGTGGAGGCTCCAGCAGAGATAACAGGTGAGGGGCATGTTGAAGAACAGCAGCTGGCAGAGAGGAAATGAGTCCAGTTAGATGTGATTAGTCCTTGATTATCACTGTGGGTTGTTCAACAAGGAAATACTACAACAACAGAATATGAATGTTAGTTTAAAGGGTGACGGACCATGTTAAGGACAAATTTATGAATGGAAGTAGTGCTTCACAACCCGTTTGGCTCATCACAGGTTGGAGTGAACATGCTCAAACAAACAATGATTTTATAAGCTGAAGAGTTAAAAGTATTCATCATTTTACAAGAAAAAATAAGCTAAAATTAGAAAAAAAAAATCTATAATATACATACATACATACATACATATATTTTTGTGACAAATGTTTCCTTTCCCTTTCTTAATTAATTTGTGACCCCCTAATTTTATTTTAGGAAACCCTGAAGGGTCCAGAACCCCACATCCTGAACCACTGATTTAAGGGTAAGCCTGCCCCACTAAGCTAGCTCACGGCCGCCGCTCTGCACTGCTCTCATGCGGCGGTTACAGCTGAGAATGGCGTCCCAACCGACGGCACCATCACGGAAGCGTAGCACCCACCACCTAGTTCCCCTAGCTCTGTCAGCAATTTTGCCTCGTTTTTACTGTTGGCATCGTTAGCGACAAGCCACCTGCTCAGCTGTCGCCATGTTGAGAGCCGTGCGGAGGCAATAGAAATGCTCGCATTTAGCAGCTTTATGGTAAAGATAAAGTGCAGATGCAAAAACGGACTAGGACGTCAGTGGAACATATTAAGCTAAAAAAAAAATATATATATATCATTCAAAAAAGTTAAACCTCCAATAACTTATTTTTTGGCCATTTGGGAGCAGTGGAAACAAGCTGTGAACACAAAACTGACATTATTGCCACCTTTTAAGTTCATATAACAAACTTGTTGGCAAACAGTTGCTTAATTACACAGAAATGAAGAAACATTAGCAAACATTTGTGTTCAACCTGATGAATGTAAGTCCAATATGCACTCTCTTTTCGCTCTGTTTTTGGTCTCCACCAACTCCTGAGGGAAATATTTGGCTTTTTAGCTGGTAAATGCTGCTTAATATTCACCAGCTAGCCCTTAACAGTGATTTGAAGCTGGGCAGATTACATACAGTTGGATTTTAGGGATTTTGTGATGAAAATAGCTGCCTGCTGTGGTAGAGAATGCTAAATAAAAACAGTAAAATTGTGGTCCGTAAAACCAAAACAATGAGCTTAAAGTCGCTATAAAGCTCCATAGAGCTGAGTTGGGTAATAATTCTCTGTGGATTTATCACTACGAGCGACCCGTTCACATACAAGTAGTCATGTGACCTTTTGTTAATAACAAAATGAATATACACAAAGCATATCTACAGAAGGTCTTGCTCATGTACAGACATTACTGAGATGTAGATGTGCTGAATAATTCTTACTTGAAAGACTCCAACAATGTAAGTGAGACTGCCCTCCAGGAAGTGACCATCGATGAACACCCCAAAGGCGAAGCAGGCACCACTATGGCCGTCTATCAGCTCTCCTATGAACCACGGACCTGAGGGGAGCGAGGCGGAAACAACACAGGAGTTATTTATACAGGAACAGATGCAAGATTACAGGGACATCTTGAAAGGAAACCAGCATATATATGTTTATATAGAGAGGCATATTCAGCCTGAAGCACCAGACAAAGAGGGAATGAGACGACGCAGTTGACCCACCTAAGGCTGTACACAGGTTGAACAGCAGCAGAGAGTAGAAGAAGGTGTCCATTGTGCTGACCAGATGGAGGGACATACATGCTTGGGAGGTCAACCCTGTAGATGATAGACAAAACAACAATGGATGAGTATATAAAGAACATTATTTAAATACTTATTTAAACCTATATTTATTAACATGTATGTTGTTAAAATCTGATGACAAAATCAGAGTCGGATTGTGGACATCAGATTGCACTTCACTTGCCTGTGATCAAAATCAAATTACGATGATGTATTTATCTGTATGGTATTCGGTGACAGCTCACCTCTCCCAGAAGGAACACGCATAAACCTGAAGGCCAGCAGCACCCCGACATTCAGCAGCATTATTAAAACAAAGGCCAATCGGCCCAGGATGTAGTGGTCTGTGAGGAGGATGAAGGACTGCACGAAACCAAAGCTGGGAGTCAGGTCTTCCTCCAGAGTAAAGTGCTGCTCCCGCACTGACGACCGGCCTGCCGAGTCCTGATTCACACACAAACACACGAAGCGATAAGGAAGGAGCTAATTTTTAATTCTATTAGCATAAGAACAAGTGCCCAGACAGCATCTACATCAACTGAATCATAATTGAACTTAAGTAAACAAACCTACCAAATTTAATCAAGGCCTATGAAATATTGAAGTGGAAGATAAATGAGTGCTGTGCTGACCTCCACTTTAACTCTGATGGTGTGCAGTCCAGTGAGGTAGAGAGATGGATTCCACAGCAGAACGTAGAGAGGACCTCCAGCGGAGTGGCATTTCCCCAGAGGTTCCCCATCTACGCTCACATGCACCGCTGTGACTGAGGCCTCTGAGAAGGCCAAGATCCTATTGAGAACCAAGAAGATAAAGACAGTGTTATCATGCTTTCTTGTTGCCTAGGGAAAAACAGTTTTTGATGAACCTCTGACAAGGTTGCAAACATTTGTTATAGGGCTGCCCCCTCTTAGTTTATTAGTGAAATAATCGGTAGTTTTGGTCTTAGTCGACTAAAATTTCTTTAGTCGATTTTTTCATGCTGAATGACTTGTTTCCAAGAAACTTTTGAGCACATCTCTGGTAAACACAAGATTTAAAGTGGTGCTTTTGTGTGATTCTTTGCGGATAAACTCAGTTTTACAGATCTGTCGATTAAATCAACTAATCGATAAGTCGACAAAATCGTATGAGTGTTAGTCGACTAAGAATTTCTTTGGTCGAGGACGGCCCTACATTGTTACTTAAAAAATCTGCATGATGCATGAAATGATTGACAATTGCAGGTTATATATGCTTGTTATTTTTTTTTTTTTTTGCACTAGTTCATGAGAAATAACCAAATGTTTAGAGATGCCTTGTCTCCTAATGTTAACAAGTCCTTTAAAAGATTAATACTTAACTAAATCTTGACCTAACTTGTTCCGTGGGCCGTGACCTAACTTTCTACCAAATGGCATCGAAAACTGTCCCCAGATTTTGTGATATACAGTACTGCTAGTAGCACTCAAACACAACAAAACCCCCAAAAAATAACCTCCTAAGAGGTAACTTCAGTTAATTTAACAGTGATGTAATAACCCACATTACTTGCTGGGTATGTAACGCATCAGAGGCAGGTGCTGTGTAAAAATGTGTGTTGTGGAAGCATGTGTAGTAGAGCCAGTGAGGAGTTTATGGTTCAACAAACATAGAACAGACACCTGATGTGTGTCGATCTCCGTATTCGGCCCAGCGGCTCCAGTCCGGGATGCAGGTACTGTGCGTCCTTGGGGTTGGTGATGAGCACTGCAGGCCACTGCTCAAACCTCAGGTCAGAGAAACTCAGCAGGTCGTGGTCAAAGGCCAGAACCCTATACCTGGAGACAGATGGGAGATCAGGTTTCTGCAGGGTTCACCGAGTCATAATTAAAATTAAAAAACATTTTTTTTTTAAAAAGTAGAAACATTTTGCAATCCTGTTGTTTTCTGTACCTGCGGTTGTCCATCCAGTCGCCCAGCTCCAGCTCCAGGGTGCCTTGGGGGTGTCGGCTGTGGAGGACGGGCATCAGGCCACCCAGTGTGTGCAGGTGGCCACACAGATATGCAACTGCAGATCTAAACACAAGAAGTCCAAATGTAGTAACATTTTCATAACACGCCAATAACTGATTTTGAATATTCCTGAAAATGCAAAATAAAGTATTCTAAGAAATAAATGTCCCATCACTTGGATTTTAATATATTTCACAGGATGAAATTAAAACCAGCTGCCAGTCAAACGCTGCTAACCTTTGGCTTCCTAACTCTTAAGATTGTGTGAAGTTTACATGTCAAAAGAGCAGGCCATTGAATGTCAACAGGACAATATGTATTTACACACCCTGTTTAAACTGTTAAAACTGGTTTAGCTTCTAACATACAGCATTTTCTTACCTCATCACGTCCCGAACTCCTGGAGACGGGGAGACGACAGTGGAGGTGGTGTAGTGGCCAAACCAGATCGACTGGTTGCTCTTCAGACTCTCAGCTCTGAACGTGTCCAGCAAGTCCATTTGAGTCTGTCATATAGTGAAAAGAAACTATATGTTCCATTACATTCGTTATCTACAATGTATAAGTATATGATGCTTTATTTATTCTTTCTTTTTCTCTTCTGTTTACTATTCAATAGCCACATTTCCTTATAGAAGAATACAACATTAAATCATTTAAGTCTCCTCTAAGCTTCAAGTGTAATAAAAGAACGAGTGATTGTAGTATTCAAAGTTTCTCTGCTTTCTGACATTTGTCACAAATTCAGCGAATATTTAAGTAGGTGCTCGACAGTCATACCTGGTTGAGAATACCAAAGAAATTGTACGGCCTCTTGGGTCCTGGAGTCAGAGTGGCATCCGCACAGACAAAGGAGTAGTTGCCAAAGGGAGTTTTGTGAACATAGTGGAAAGAGCCAACTTTCTGATTAGCTGAGTATTTCCTAGAGAAAAATGGAAAAAAAGTCAACGTGAGCAACAAGATACTGTGGTCTGGGACGGAGCCAGCAGCTCCAATAGAGTCCTGAGATAATTTGATGCATTTTAAATTAATAAATTAGGCTAGCATTAGAGACAGACTCTGTCTGCCAGAGGATGACCACAACATTAAGAATATTAAGGAGATACAACATCAATCAGCATTAACAGAAGCAGCAGCGTCACATAAAACATAATTTGTGTCAGAAGACAAGCGAGTCGGTCTCTGTTCATGCAGATTCGGCTTCTATTTTAGTCCTCGGGAAGCTCAGACAGCTTGGCTTATTGTCAATAAATAGGTCTGCAACTACTCATGTTTCAGAGGCATTGAAGTTACCATGTGCTCTGATCGACTTCGCGCTCAGCTTGCAGCTATAAGACATGCAGGAGTAGTAGACAGTGACTGGGTGTGAATCAGGCATTTACTGTAGCGTTGACCATTTCATACTGACCGGTAATAATTGTTGCTGCTGTCCAGTGACATTATATTGAAGGCATCTGTCAGAAGGAATGAAATAATGGTGAGATTGAGCAGAATATAAACTCTTAAAGACAATACAACAGCTTTAAAATTGTACTGCCAGGGAGCAGAATGTCTAATGAAGAAACTCCCAATGGAACAAATCAGATTTCCTCATGTTACAGCAAGATATCGAACAAAATCTGACAGGACGCACATCAACAACCGCGATCAATAAGAGCAGAATAGCTGTCAGAGTAACTCTTTTTTTTTTTGACAAAGTAAAGATATCTTCTTTCACATGTAATAGCGTGCGATCCAATAACAGAGGGAAATGAAGAGAAGGGGTAGGATGAGGACCGCAGTTAATGGATTCTTCAGAAAATCTTAATTGCACTCGGATGTTTCCATTGAACCAGTGAGTTTGGAGTGAACATTTAGACAATAACAAAGTGCTGCGGTTAATCACCATGATTTCCACGGATGTCTATCCACCTAGTGCGCTCCATCACGCGGGACCTCTTCAGGATGTTGTGGTAGGCCTGCCACTCCACCTCATGCTGGAGGGAACCCACCTTACTCTCTGTTTTAGCATCTGTTAGATCCCCTGTGGAGTGGGAGAAGATGCATCTGAGAAACAACATGGCCACACCCAGAGTCAGCCTCATTACAAGAAGTAGGTTAGAGTCAGGTTTATTTTTTATTTTAGATACTGGTCCATTTTAGCTTAAGAATTTCAGCTAAATTGGGCCACGATTTTCAGCTAAAATGGACCACATACACACACACACACACTTTCACACAGAAGGTACACAGAAATTGAGGGTGCAAAACAGGTTCATTTGTCTAGATATGTATCCAAGCAAAATGTTAACAATCTTGAAGGGAACACAGGACAAGACCCGACTAGATGAGATGTTAAGACCTAGCAACAGGAAATGTTCATGCTTTTTGGTGTTTTGGATTTTGGTTGAAGATGTTCTAATTTTCCTCGGGCGCTTCACGGCAGCTCACTGCTCCTAAATGCTTAGGACGGGTTAAATGCAGAGGTAGGCCTGCACAATATGAGGAAAATCTGTGATGTGCGATATCATTGTTCAATATTGCGATGCCGATATGACTTGCGATAAATAAACAAATATTGAAGTGTGCATATTAGCTATACTTAAGTCAGAACCGGATTAGAATTGAATATTTTAAATATAACTAGTTAGTAGTGTTTGCTGTCAAACTGTGCACACGAGGGACAAGTGCAGGTTAACCTTTCACCGTCTTTACTACGCTATGCCCAACGGAGAAAATTGCGAGTCACCTCATACTCACAAGCTATGCAGATTTAGGCGGAATATGATGGAAACTACCACAAAGAAAAGGAAGAGCAGCTACAACAATGACTGTGAAACTACTTATAAGTATGTATAAGCCAGTGGAAGGCGATTCTCAAGAGTTTTTTTGTGAAATTTGCCAGTTATTTTTTCAATTTCACACAGGGGGGAATAAGACATGAAGCGACACAGTTCATGTGAGTCTCGCAAGAAACGTCCGGCTCAAAAAGGGATGTGCCGATCTATGGATGCATTCGGGCAAAGCATAGAGATGTTACAAGATAAGGGGCAGAATAGAAATGTTTATTATTAAGTTAGATAGATATTATATCAAAATTGTAGACTACCTCTCAGCCTTGGTAACGTGACATTGTCCCACACAAACATACTCTTTGTCCCACATTTGGTTTGTTGGGATCTGGTCACCTAGCTCAAGAGGGAACCTGCTGATACTCCAACTCTCATAATTCCAAAACAATTATACTTTTTCACATTTTTTTAAACAAATAAACATTTAAGAGACCCATGCCAATTTATAAAAACATCATTAGATCTCATGCATAGCTTGTTTGATGGTGTTATAAATCATTTACCAAAAAAGTGGCCCATTTTACCTGACTCCACAATAACCTTAGTTAAAGATGTGGGAGAGTTACTGTACCTGTTGCGAGCACTAGATCTGGCTTGATCACTTCAATTGTGTCAGTGCAGAACTTTTCAAAGTCAGGAATGCGTCTTGGGTCATGAAATCGGCTTATGTGAATGTCGGACACCTTGAACCAGACATAAAGAACAGAATCAGAGATTAAAAAGGGTCTTAAAGCTGCAGTAGGTAGAACATTGGGCAAAAATAACATTTCAGCATATTGTAATTCAAGTGTTCTGAGAGAAAACTAGACTTCTGCACCTCCTCATGGCTCTGTTTTCAGGCTTTAAAAAAATCTAACCCGTTACGGGAGACTTTGACCTATCACATGTCATTTCAAAGAGAGAGAGAGCGTTCCTATTGGCTGTGCTCCGGCTGGTGGGCGGTGCTTGATACTTCCTCAGCAGATCTCAACATGGCTGCCGGGTCACAAACTTTCTAATTTTACAGCTAAACAGTACACTACAAGATGTTTCTGAAAACATTTGAGGAGAGAAATAGGCATTACAGTAACAGAATATTGATTCATATTTGATCAACGCTGCCTAGTTTGATCGGAGTTAGGGATGTCCATAATTAACCGTTTAACCGTTAACTGACATTAAGCATTTTAAACGATTAACGCTATCGATTAAAACGGTTAAAAGAAAAGTTAATAATTAACTCAAAAGCTGAGCGGCTCAGAGGAGCGGCTCGTCACTTTAAGGAGAAAAGCCGGTCCACCTTAACAGACCACCTTAAGAGGCGGAGCCGGAGTTGCAGGATACAGGAAGTCGGCTCCGGTCTCTGGCTCGTTTGAGCGGAGCGGAGTTGTAGTTTCGTAGCTTTTATTCACCCACAAATAAACTGTACACACATTGCTACACCTACGTTAAAGGTTAATAATCGGTTAACGAGGGTCGGTTATCGGTTAAGAACATTTTCCAAAATGAGCATCCCTAATCGGAGTTCATGAGTGATTGACAGCTGCTCAGAGACGGCAAGGCTCCAGCTCGGCTCTGATTGGTTGTTTTCCTCCGGTTTGTGAAATCTTGCAGATGCCATTATAGGAGCACCCAGGAGGACACAGAGGCACATGATTTTTTTCAGATTACCTGTCTCATGCACTCCTGTCAGGACATAGTGACCTTTTTATAAAAATATATATATTTTTTTAAATCACATTTATTTGCTCCATTTCTACCCACTGCAGCTTTAAAATCTGGCTTTTGTCTAGAGCCTTTCTAACACATTAGTATGAGAGTTGTAAAGCACAAAAAGGTACAAAGTCTGACTACAACTTACTGTGTTGCTGAACCACCCTTTTTACCTGACAATGACACACTTTTTTTTTTTTGGTCAGTATGACCCCTTTCTGTCAATCATTCACACAGAGAGAGAGTTCAGCTGGTGAACTACAACAGCTATAGCTTCCTATGACAACACTGCAAAGGTAAGGTATTCTACTCAAATTACTACTAGAATCTGATTGATTGATTTTCTTTTCATTGATTTTTACATTTTAAAGAGACATACTGAACAAGATTAAATTAATTATAAATTAGAATATGTTTTTATGCCTTATTAGATATTGATTTATTAATATTTCATTTAATTTCAAAATGTAATAATAATGTATTAAAAATAAAGAAATAGTGAATGATCATACCAACAAGTGGACAGCCAGAAAGAAGTAGTATTTACAAACAATGTTTTTTTTTTTTTTGCAGAGATTTAACATTTATTTAACAAGGTTAGTCCCATTGAGATTAAGAACCTCTTTTCCAAGGGATACCTGGCCAAGACGGTCAGCAGCAAGAACACAAAGTTGCAGACACAGACACAAATAGAGATAAAATAACACTACACACAAACACTAAAAGCACTAAAATTTGCATTAAAAGAGAACTATCTAAAGACAAATGGGGGGACAAAAAGGAACTTTTCTGGGAGTCAGCTGTACAACAAGGGAGCTAAAAACATTGGCATGCCATAGAGTCTGCTTCTAAAGCCTTCATTTTAGTTTTAAAAATGTTTAATGATACCAGCTCCTTGATTTTTAGGTAAATTTGGAGCAAACTCCAGGCTGAGGGTGCAGAATATGCAAAAGCCCTTTCCCCAATTTTGAGACTTGATGCCTTGATTTACATATTCTTTCTGTCAATCATTCACAGAGAGAGAGAGTTCAGCTGGTGGAGCTATAGTTTCTTATGACAACACTGCAAAGGTAAGGTATTCTACTCATTTTAGAAATATTGCCATAATCCTATGTATTTATATGGTTCTTATTGTAACTTGTCCCTCCAACTGCCCCATGCCTTTAATATGTTTCCTTTGACTTAACTAATTATTGGTTGTCTGTTGTATGTATGGATGTATGGATGGACTGGGAATGCTACAAATTAATTGCCCCCTTGGGGGATAAATAAAGTTGTCTGAACTGAACTGAAATATAAGACAAATGGAGATATAGTGGTTGAAATTAAATATTGTTGTGTTTTGTTGCTGTCGCTTTTGATGTTGTAGTCATTGTTGGTAAAGATTGTAATGTGATTATGTACTGAAATGTAGCCTAAAACAGTTCAAAGTGATTTAAAGGTCCCATATCGCGCTCATTTTCAGGTTCATACTTGTATTTTGTGTTTCTACTAGAACATGTTTACATGCTGTAATGTTCAAAAAACACATTATTTTCCTCATACTGTCGGCCTGAATATACCTGTATTCACCCTCTGTCTGAAATGCTCCGTTTTAGTGCATTTTTTCAACAGGAAATAAACTGGGACACATTTAAAATGTTTACGTTTAAAAACGTGTAATGGTCTAAATATTGTATATTTGTGACATCACAAATGGACAGAAATCCAAACGGCTTGTTTCATAAGCGCACTCTCTGAATACACTAGGAGAGTGTGTATTTCTCCGTATATATTGAGCGTTTTGATAGTTTAACAGTATATATAAAGCACTTAAACCTGCTTTATAATATAAAAGACATGAAAATCTCACTTTTTAAAATATGGGACCTTTAAGTGGACTCCAGGAAGAATAGCTGGGCTTCAGTGGAGATCTGAATAAAAGATAAAGATAAAGATAAAAGCAGCCCACCTACCTGTATAAACCAGAATATATTGCTCAACTCGCCGCCTGGGTATGGTGGAGGTGGAGGTGGAGCTGGAGACCTTCTTCCTTTAGATTCATCCCCATCACCAACGCTCCGTTTCGGGTGCCAAGCCGTGTCATAGCTGTCCAGCACCCAGGAGGTGATGCACGCCAGGGCCAGCCCGAGGACAACCACAGCACCGAACAGCTTCAGCATCCTCCTGTAGTGGCAAGAGATGATGGGAGCTAGCTGCCTCCGTCTGTTACACCGCACAGAGAGAATATAAAGCTAAGCTACTGGAGGAGAAATAGCGAGTTTAAAGGGCAAACTAAATCACACTAACTACAGAGATATGTTGTGAAGCTACATAGCTCAGATGTCAGACCGTTTCTGTCGCTGCCATCGCGGCCACGGGAGATGCATTGAGGTGGTTCATTCACGGAGCTCTCTCTACCGCTCAGCTGCCTTCGGGAGGCGGAGGAGGAGGAGGAGGAGGTAGCTCAGCAGGTTAGCAGCTAAGCTAAGCTAAGCTAAGCTACCAGCTACCAGCAGCACACTGACCGGTTGGATGTGGAAACGTCATCAGGAGTAGAGAGTGTGTATGAAGCAAGAGCTCTCACTCTGACAGTTTTCCGGGGACTGTAATCCCGAATGGGATATTTACTGCATCTGTTATCGCGAGAACTTTTTCGGGATTTAGGAAACAGTTCCCAATCTTTGGGAAGAATTTGATTGATTGATTTTTTACATTTTAAAGAGACATAATAAACAAGATTAAATCAATTCTTAATTAGAATATGTTTTTATGCCTTATTATATAATGATTTATTATTATTTATTTTTTTATATAATGATTTTCTTTCTACATGTTCGAAATACATTTTGAAATGAAATATTAATAAATCAATATGTAATAAAGCATACAAACATATTCTAATTAATAATTAATTTAATCTTGTTTATTATGTCTCTTTAAAATGTAAAAAAAATCAATAAAAAAGAAAATCAATTAAATCAAATTGTTCTCATTAAAAAAACTGACATTAATCTCAAATCATCTCAGTGCTTTAAGACTAATGAAAGGACAACATGCAAAGTGTCTCCTCAGAGCTTATGAAGAACTGAACATATATGATGATGACCCCTAGAGCTACTATGGAAGAGTGCAGTCTTATTATTATTTATTTATGCATTTTTTTTGTTCCTTTAATTATTTTCTACCCTCTTTTATTTTTGTTATTATATTATTTTTTATATAATTTAAGTTATCTTTCCTATCCAATTGTGTCTTGTATGTTAGAAGTATTGAGTTTAGATTACAATGCCTTAATGTTTGTAAATGAATTATCTTCAATATAATAATAATAATAATAATAATAATAATAATAATTAAAAAAAGTGTACATATGCCATCTTTGAATTAATGTCGCCTCCCAGTGGTCTTTGCGAAAAATGTCCTTTTTTTTCTCTGTGTTCAAAACAAATTATAATTTATTATTAGAAATTAAAGGTATTAAACCTTCAGGAAACCTATAAGGAACATTCAAGATTCAAGATTCAAGATTCAAGTCCTTTATTGTCATTGTGCAGTACAACGAAATTAGATTGTGACAATCCCATAGGTGCTAATGAAAAGATAATACAATAAAAAAAGAGATAGTGCAATATAAATATAAAAAATATAAAAGATAATACAATATAAAATATAAAAATACAATATGTATAGTGATGAGATGACAGTTTTGCCAGATATTGCACAAAGTGTCCGTCAGATAATTATATAATTATTACACAGAGTGATCAGCATGTTATTGCACATATCCGTTTATCTAAAGGTTACACACACCCATTATCCACATCACACACACACACACAGGCACGCACACACACACACACACACACACGCACACACACACATTCTTCAACCTGCTTTTATCCCCTTGTGTTGTTTTTGTTTTGTTTTGTTTTTGTACTTTGTTTTTTGTCTTTCTCTGTATAATATATTTTGGTCTTTTTTTATATATGTCCCTGCACACGCTTCACTTGTTTTGTAATCACTTTATAACACAATAAAAAAACAAATAATAATAATTAATGTCGCCTCCCAGTGGTCTTTAAGAAAAATGTCCTTTTTTTTCTCTGTGTTCAAAACAAATTATAATTTATTATTAAAAAATTAAAGGTATTAAACCTTCAGGGAACCTACAGGGAACGTTACCTAAATTGTTTTTTGTACGTATATCTAGTATAATATTCAACAAAATGTTAAAGCTTTTATCCCCTTGTGTTGTTTTTGTTTTGTTTTCTTTTTGTACTTTGTTATTTGTCTTTCTCTGTATAATATATTTTGGTATTTTTTATATATGTCCCTGTACATGTCTTCACTTGTTTTGTAATCACTTTATAACACAATAAAAAAAAAAAAAAAAAAAGAAGAATTAATGTCGCCTCCTAGTGGTCTTTGCGAAAAATGTCCTTTTTTCTCTGTGTTCCAAACAAATTATAATTTATTATTAAAATATTAAAGGTATTAAACCTTCAGGAAACCTATAAGGAACATTCAAGATTGAGATTCAAGATTCAAGCCCTTTATTGTCATTGTGTAGTACAACGAAATTAGATTGTGACAATTCCATAGGTGCTAATGAAAAGATAATACAATGAAAAAGAGATAGTGCAATATAAATATAAAAAATATAAAAGATAATACAATATAAAATCTAAAAATACAATATGTATATTGATGAGATGACAGTTTTGCCATATTATAATTTATTATTAAAAAATTCAAGGTATTACACCTTCAGGGAACGTTACCTAAACGTTACTTGTATGTATATCTAGTATAATATTCAACAAAAAGGTTAAAGCTGTAAAAAAAAAAAAAAAAAAAAAGCTGAGCTGTGATTGTGTACAACGCGCGCCTCCTCCTCCTCCCGCACGAACGCGCTTTTTTAAAGACCCCAGTGCGCGCTCCTGATCTTGTTGCTAAGGGGGCGATGGAATCGTGGCCGCGCGCGCAGAGCAGAGGAAGGCTGGTGATCATCACACACACACACACACACACAGAGAGAGTCGTCACGTCACGTCACGTCACGGATCCGCAGCAGCAGCGACCGTTGGAGAGAGATGCTGAGAGGTGACAGGCGGCCAGAAGAAGAAGGAGAGAAAAAAGGGACGACAGACATATTTATCATTTATTTTCTAACCGCCTAACCGACCGACACCTCTTCTTGTCTAATCTGCTCGCTATGGGATTCCTCTCCGTGTTGTCTCCGCCGCCCTTTAACGAGGATTTAGTGTAACCACACCCGGCTCTTCTTCTCTGGAATCAAGGATTGGCAGTTAAGACCCGAGGTAAGGATTCACAAACCGCTGAGGCCGACGGAGCTACATAACCTCCCTCTCTCTTCGGTTTCTTCCCACCCATAAACACCCATTATGGCGTGCAGCTAGCTGTTATCCTGCATGTTGTCAGAGCTGTGACAGTATAACCTCCTATATATACACAGAGCCAGGCCAGAGAGATGAGGTTGCATGGCCTCCTGGCTGTCTCTCTGTGTGTTAGTGGACGCGCCTGAGTAAAATCTGCTGTGGCAACTCGCTATGCAACAGCAGCTCTCCACAAGCCAAAAACCAGTCAGTCCACTGCAGGGGAGGATAGCTGCGTGGCTTTCATTATCTGACCACCATGCATGATAAAAGGTATTGACACGTAACACATAATACATAACCTGTCACATCGCCATGTGAAAACAACTGCACCAGTATCTATGCAGTCTGTTGACAATTACAAATGCTTAAATTTGGATGGACAAAAGTCTAAATTTTACATATTAGTACAAAGAAATTAAAATTCACACTGAGTTTTCTGTAGGGCTGTGTATTGGCAATAAGAGGATAGCTGGCTTCATTATCTGACCACCATGACAAAATGTATCGACACATAACACAAACCTGTCACATCCCCATGTGTAAACAACTGTACCAGTATCTATGCAGTCTGTTGACAATTACAAATGCTTAAATTTGGATGGATAAAAGTCTAAATTTTACATTTTGACCATCTATCTTGCAAAGAAATTAATAAATCCACACTGAGTTTTCTGTAGGGCTGTGTAGCTGGCTTCATTTTTTGACCACCATGCATGACAAAATGTATTGACACATAATACAACCTGTCACATCCCCATGTGAAAACAACTGTACCAGTATCTGTGCAGCCTGTTGACAATTACAAATGTTTAAAGGTCCCATATTATGCTCATTTTCAGGTTCATACTTGTATTTTGTGTTTCTACTAGAACATGTTTACATGATTTAATGTAAAAAAAAAACACTTTATTTTCCTCATGCTGTCGGCCTGAATATGCCTGAACAACAAATATATACTGCATGCAAAAAACTACCAAGTATTTAATACACTTATCAACATGGGAGTGGGAAAATTTGCTTGCTTTATGCAAATGTATGTATATATTTATTCAATTACAAATGCTTACATTTTTTTTTTTAATTTAATTTTAGGAAAACTGGCATAGTATAAAAAAAAAAAACAGAGGATAGCTGGCTTCATTTTCTGACCACCATGCATGACAGAATGTATTGACACGTAATACAACCTGTCACATGATCCCATGTGAAAACAACTGTACCAGTATCTATGCAGTCTGTTGACAATTACAAATGCTTAAATTTGGATGGACAAAAGTCTAAATTTTTACATATTGACCATCTATCTTGCAAAGAAATTATAATCCACACTGAGTTTTCTTTAGGGCTGTGTATTGTGCAAGAATCTGGTGATACCATAAGTATCATGATACAGAGGTAATGATTCAATATGTGGCAATACTGTAAGCAAGGCGATATATTGTGATTTTTTTTCAATTTCATTTTAGGAAAACTGTCATAGTATAAAAAAACACAACAGAGGATAGCTGGCTTCATTTTCTGACCACCATGCATGACAAAATGTATTGACACATAATACAACCTGCCACATCCCCATGTGAAAACAACTGTACCAGAGGTTGTAATCTATTATTCAGTCAGTTGACAATTACAAATGCTTAAATTTGGAGGGACAAAAGTCAAATTTTTACATATTGACCATCTATCTTGCAAAGAAATTAAAATGCACACTGAGTTTTCTGTAGGGGCTGTGTATTGGCAAGAATCTGGTGATACCATACCTATCATGATACAGAGGTAACGATTCAATATGTGGCAATATATTGCGATTTCTTTAAATTTAATTTTAGGAAAACTGTCATAGTATAAATAACACACTAGACCATTTCAAAATAGGGAATAACAACAAATGTATACTGCATGCAAAAAACTACATGTTTTGTATCAAGTATTTGACAATTACAAATGCTTAAAGGTCCCATATTATGCTCATTTTCAGGTTCATACTTGTATTTTGTGTTTCTACTAGAACATGTTTACATGATTTAATGTTAAAAAAAAACTTTATTTTCCTCATGCTGTTGGCCTGAATATGCCTGTATTTACCCTCCGTCTGAAACGCTCCGTTTTTTGTTCATTTTGACGGAATTGCGAATTGTATATTGAGCCCTTCGATACTTTCACAGTATTTATAAAGCACTTAAACCTGCTTTATAATATAAAAGACATGAAAATCTTACTTTTTACAATATGGGACCTTTAAAGTGCCTTCTATCAATACAGAAGCTGGCAAAACAAGCCTAATCCACTACGGTCCTTGGTCCTGGAACGATCTGCTAAATTATTTTAAACATGGAATAAAGGAAGTGGTCGCTGTTAGCTGCAGTTGCTTCAATTAAATAACAAACATGCCTATTGTTGCTGCCGTGATTCAGTGTTGTTGACCTTGCTAGGTCTCACTTGTAAAAGAATCTCAATGTGACTTCGTAGTTAAATAAAGGTTATATATATAGGTTTGTCTTTTTACATTAGTTTTGCACACATGGCTCTTAAAATGAAGGATTTGAGGCACTATACATTTAAAGTACTGCTATTTAGGTGAGTTTATCCTTGATAGCCATTATTCCACACACAAACTCATCCTTCACAGTTTGTCCAGACTGGATCAGGTTCATCCATGCTGTGACTTGAGTGTGGAGGGCCTCCCCATACTGGCTCCTGTCCAGGACTTGTCCTGCACACACAGTTGTCAGACCGGACACTTGTTTCGTCCAGCAGCAGCAGGCCACACTCGGATTAGACAGAAATTTCGAGCTACAGTTGATAGAAATGGAGCAAATATGATTTTAAAATGTTATTTTTTATAAAACGGTCACTATATCCTGACAGTAGTGCATGAGACATGTCATCTGAAAAAAAATCATGTGCCTCTGTGTCCTCCAGTGCTCCTAACGGCATCTGCAGGATTTCACAGGCCGGAGGAAAACAACCAATCAGAGCAGAGCTGGAGTCTGCCAACTATGAGCCGGCTGTCAATCACTCGCAAACTCCGATCAAACGGTCAAACTAGGCAGCGCTGATCAAATATGAATCAATATTCTGTTACTGTAATGCCTATTTCTCTCCTCAAACGTTTTCAGAATCATCTTTTAGTGTACTGTTTTGTTGTAAAATTAGAAAGTTTGTGACCCGGCAGCCATGTTGAGATCAGTTGAGGAAATACCAAGCACTGTCCACCAGCCGGAACTTTATAATTTTACAGCTTAACCGCTTTTGATCAGCACTGCCTAGTTTGACCATTTGGTCGGAGTTTGCGAGTGATTGACAGCTGCCTCCGTTGACTGAACAGCCAAAAGGAACGCTCTCTCTCTCTGAAATAGAGAGGCAAAGTCCCGCCACTTCCAGTGGACCACCATGGGACCCTATTTCGGAAGAAATATGAACGGTAGTCAACGGCGAGAGACAAATATTTGTTTGATCCCGTTTGAATTGCGCCATGAATCACACACATGATGAAGTGCAGAAGTCTAGTTTTCTCTCAGAACACTTGAATTACAATATGCTGAAAGCTTATTATGGAATTTTTGCCCAATGATGCCAAAATCTTTCTGCCTACTGCAGCTTTAAGCTTGATTTTCAGTCAAGTTATTCTTACTTGAGCCATGTGTTGTTGCAGGAGGAGGAATCCTCTGTGGGTGGCATCACTCATTGACATTTCATGATGCTTTATGAAGCTGTGAAAACTTCCAAGCAGACCCAAAGGGGCAGAAGCGACCATAAGCTGCAGTCAGCAGATGTAAATGGCACTGCACCATCGTCGGCGTGGAGATGCAGGAGGAGGTCAGGAAGTGTGATTCATGCTGGTTGTCATAGATTGGTTTAATATTTGGTCCGAAGTCTGCTCCTCCTGGGCTGTTTTTTTTTTTATTCATTGATGGTGGTTGGTATGGAGTAGGAGGAGGAGGAGGAGGAAGAACACCCTCTCGGTGAGGTGTGAGATTAGTCACAGCGTGAGGCAGCCTGGCTTGTGTATAGGTGTGTGTGCTTGAGTGCATGTGTGTTGGAAAAGTGACTTGTTATATGCAGTCTGTGTGGGGCTGACTAGCAGGTAGCATCTTTCCTGTTATTCTGACACACTTGGGCTGTTTTTGAGGGATAAAAAAGCTACAAGATGGCTCAGACTTATCCAGACTGTTGACCAAAACATCCATCCTTTCTTCTATATCTCCCACTTTTTCTGTCTCACACTCTTAGCCGTAGAGGTTGGTCATTCATCCCTTCTGTGCTCATAAAGAAAGAAATATCTCATGCATGTCAGCTGAAGTGTGACAGAGCGAAGTGTTTCTCCACATAAAAGAAGGAAAACACTGCGGTGACCTTGACGTTCTGACACTAGACTCACAGCAGAGGTTATTCAATCAGTGTTTACAGCGAGTCTCTCTCATCCCTCTGAGGTCAAAAGTGTTTTGTACAGCATGTTTCTTCGTCACCGATTAGCATAATATCAAGAATATTCCACTGATGTAGTCACTTGGTTTTCTCTGTGTCTAAAATGATTTGCAGATGCTACACATGAGGAGAAAATACAGGTTTTAGTGCCTGGCATTGACAGACCTTTTATACTGTAGAAGTTTGGTTCAGCTTTGACCAGTATGGTTTTAAGAAAGGTGTTGGCACAGAAAAGCCTGACTCAGATCAACTTCTGTTCCTCCTGTCTGTCTGTCGGCTGCTCCACCACTTTGGTCCAGAGTGAAATGTCTCAGTAATTGTTTTGAAGGATTGCCATGATGGTTTGTGCAGGCATTCATGATCCCCAGAGGTTGAATCAGAATGACTTTGGTGATCCCCTGATATTTCCTCTAACACCATTTGAGTGAAATATCTGGACAAATGTTGTCCAGATATTGTGTGTACCAATTGCTATGCAATTTGGTACACACCTCCATGTTCCCCGTGGGATGAACTGTAATAACTTTGGTGACCCCCCCCTGACTTTTCATCAAGTGTCATCAGGTCATAAACGTACTTTGGTTTATTTGCCAAATACCTTCAAAACTAATGGCATCCCATCCAGCTTCATCTACATTTCTGTTTAGTGCTAATTAGTAAATGATAGCATACTAACACACTAGAGCTGCAACGATTAATTCATTAGATGTCAAATTAATCGTCAACTATTTTAATAATCGATTAATCGTTTTGAGTAATTTTTTAAAGAAAAAAAGTCAAAATGTTCTGATTCAGCTTCTTAAACGTGAATATTTTCTGGTTTCTTTACTATGACAGTAAATTGAATATATTTGAGTTGTGGACAAAACAAGACATTTGAGGACGTCATCTTGGGCTTTGGGAAACGCTGATCGACATTTTTCATAATTTTCTGACATTTTATAGACCGAACAATTAATCGATTAATCGAGAAAATAATCGACAGATTAATCGAATATGAAAATAATCGTTAGTTGCAGCCCTATCACGTACTAAACAGTGTGCTAATGTTAGCATTTAGCTCAAAGAACCACTGTGCTTAAGTAGCCTAACATAGCTGCTAGCATGGCTGTTGACTCACAGTATGTTTAAGCACTCAATCTTTATTAGACTCTAAATATAATTAAGATTTTTGTGCTATTTTTCTATGTAACTGTCAAAATGCTTTACTGGTTAATAAAAGGCTCACTGTTCTCAAGGTCTCATCTAAAACTCCACTATAATAACCTTAATTTAAACCATTAAGTGCATTTTTCTTAATAGAGTTGCACAAAGAAGGGAATGTTTTATTATTTATGAAATTGTAAATATAGTTTGTATGTTATACAGATACATACATTTAGAGCTGGGCGATATATGGCATAACTTCATATCTTCTGGTAATTCAATAAATAAATAGTCTCTATGATATAGCCACATGGTAAAGCCTATTTTTGTATACTCCTGTATGAGTTAGATACTTGACAAATGAAAAGTATTTTCTCATTTAATTAAGAACTTTAGTGGAAAATGAACAGATTTTAGTATGTGCTTCTTATTATCAATTTAGACAACATAAATGTGTATCTCAATATATGATTTCATTAAGATATGACTCCATTGAAAGACGATAAATTATTATTTATATATTAAATCATTATCGCCAAGCCCTAGATACATTATAATTATCTTAATCTTGGACAGTGTTCATAGTAATTCACATAAATCTAGACATTAGGATGGTAATAAATAGTAACTACATACTAAAAGAATACACTTCGAAGGCTGTTAGAGTAATAATATGTCTTATGATCCTGAGAAATGTCATCCAGCAGTGTCATCATCTGCGTGTTAGCGTCCACCTTCCTCCTGACTCTCAACCCTGGGTCACATTTCATGCGTGTCATTTCACTGTTATCTAGTCTAACCACGCTTTGCCCTCTCCCATCTCCCAGCCTCACCCTGGTGCATGATGGGATTGATTGCCTCCTTGATGTCGGGATCATGCCCCGTAACCAAATAGTGTTTTGAAGGCTCGTTGCATAACCGTTGAACGCCTGCGCGGCGCCGTGTGCAGAATGATGAATCGAAGTCGGGTTTTGCTTTGAGTGTTTGAAGCCAGACTGAAGGAAGTTACCAGCGTGTGCTCTCTGGAGGAATGCTTATCTATGGATGTTGTATAATACAGCAGAGTATACACTTTTACTTTTACAGGGGAAACTCCATTTGATGCTTGCTGTACAGACAGCCTGCTTGTGTCACATGGCAATAAATGTATTGATAAGTCTCCCTTTATAAAGGGGTTGCAAGTTGTAACTAATGGCTTTATTATGAACAATTTACGAACGTTTTAATATAGGGCTGGGCAATATGACGATATATATATCATCAAAACAATATAAAATGTCTACTGTATATATTTTTCTATATTGTTTCTATTGTGATATAAGCTATGCCTATATTTATGTATTTTTTCTCTATAATCTCACATAAAGCTTTTGGTTCATTTTGCACTCAAATTCTTAAAATTATGAAAATACAAATCAGTACTTCTCATTTGTCAAGTATTTAATTCACACAAAAATAAGCTTTACCATGTGGTTATATAGACTATTTATTTATTGAATTACCAGAAAACATGCTATATCGTGATATTTATCGTTTATCGAGATATTAAATTACCTATATCGGCATAGAAGATTTTGGCTATATCGCCCCCAGCCCTGTTTTAATAAATAAGAACAACTTTTTGGTTGCCAGGTTGCAAAGAAATCCTCCAGCAGGACAGTTCTCTTTTCAGCTCTTTAATTCATTCACCTTCTGGGAAAAGAAAAACCTGCAGAGAATCTGAACCAAAATAATTTTTTTACATAATACTACAATCACGATTTTGGCTTCCAACGATTATGAAAACAAGATAATTGTCAAAAAAACAATAATTGTGCTGCATTCCATTTCACAGTAACGCTCACGTTTTGTCTTTAAATAAATCCAGCGCACCCCTTTCCTTTTTCAGCAATGCCCTTCCGCCACGCCCTGCAGGTCAGGGACGGCCACTTGCACGTATTTGAATGCACGTTAATGTCGGTTGCTGCAATATAATTGTATGTTTTTCTATGTGGCAGCCTTTATGTTCAAGACACATTTCCCTACTGTAAGGACAAATTAATCTTGTCTTAATAAAAGTAATCTTGAACTTCGTCTGCCATATTACACAACCAGAGTTAATGCAAAATCAGGCAGATTAAACAGCCTCATTATATCTGACAAGACTACTTTCTTTATTAGACCTGCTCCTTGGCTGTCATACATAGAAGATAAATGGCTGGAAAAATGATACTAAGATGAAGCCTCTTTGTAATTTAAGACGCAGGACTTTTGCTTGCGAGTTGGTGGGGCGGGTTTGTCTGGATAAAGACAGCTGCTGGCAGCAGGTGTGGCAGCTGCAGCGATGGTCGAGTATCAGAAAAGCTCCAGACATTAAGCCAGGGGTTTAACTATGTCTCCCAACTGGGGAGACTTTCAAACTTTCACATGTAGTTCAACCAGTCCGAAAAAAAACAGGCCGTTTGTATATTCCACTAAATGAATCCAGCCAAGAACATTATCTCAAGATGCTGAAGATATCAGTTTAGTGCAGAGTAGCCTAAATCAGTGATTCCCAACCTATTTTCCTTGAAGCCCCCCCTACTTTTATCTAAGAAAACCCCTAAAAAAAATTACCAATCCTCAAAAAAAATCCTCAGTTTGAATCAGGTGATTCAGTGTATTAAGTTTAAATGAATTAAACTTTCTTTAATTAATTTAACTCATCACTTTCGTCAACATAAATAAAGTGATGACGTCTTGATAGATTCGCCAAGCGTATGTAGATACATAATGTGATCTTTCTTTTGGTAACAACTTTTTTTTTGTTATTGTGGTTAAATAAATGTAATTTTTGGTGTTGTTAGATTGCTGCGTCAAGTGGGAGAGCAAATTAAAATGTTGTTTTTGAAAGACTAAACGCCAACAAATATGGAATGAATATTTAGTTAGATTTTGCTACTAAGTTTCAAAAAAGATATATCTTTTTAAATAGTTTTTTATACAGACTTTTGTATAAAATATCCAGTAAGTGTGTTATTATGATTTTAGTTATACATGAGCAAATCTGATTTGACAACCTCAGAGCAGACAAATACTTGTGCACCCCCTGTGATCTTTGGCGCCCGGACCCCAGGTTGGGGTCAATTAATTTTCTTGGGATTTGTTCCTCATTTTCTGACAGTTTTGTGTCTCTTGGGCTTCCGTAGGGATCTCTATCAAGGCCATCAAATGCCTGGCCCAGTCTGAGGCGGCTGGTCGAGGGGGGGAAGCAGTGAGGACAGCGTCCCTGGTCCACAGACGGGATGAGCGGGGGAGCGGAGCAAGCTGACATCCTAAGCGTGCTCTCCCTGGTCAAGGAACGATGGAAAGTGGTAAGTGACGTTATATTCATCAGCGACAATAGGCGGTGTGTTAGTCCAGCACCATCACTGCCTGTCCCTGGCTCACCCTCTGTCCAACAAAACAACAACTCTTTGTTCATCAAACAATGCTTTCCCCTGCCTATACGAGCCCTGCTTTCCCTCTAAAGCATCTCACCTGTGGCTCGGACAGTTTGGGGTCGAGTGTCTCTGTCCAGGTAGAGCTGCTGCAGTACGGGAGATCCAAAAATAGCCCGTATAGCTATTTGTGGCAGTGCAGTGTGCTATAGGCAGCAGCAGCAGCAGCAGCAGCAGCAGTGCTCTCCGGGGGCCAATGTCTCTCACTGCCTTGCCAGCCTGGGTGCCATGTGAGGCTGTTATTCCTCACTGGCAGGCTGGCACCACTTCCTGTCTTCTGAGGAGCGGAGTTACATAAGAATGCTGCAGATAATCCCACGACTTTAGCTCCTAGTGCGACACAACACTGTGTGTGTGTGGAGGACAGTGAAGGACACGTGGGAGAAATTAAAGCTCTACTAGCGCTGAGAGGTGAGAGTGAAACATGAAATAAAGAAGAGAGAGAGAGCATTGTGAAATGAATCACATACAGTTCCTGGTGTCATATTTATTAAGAAAAGTGTGCTAAAGCTGCAATGGTAAATCAGATTAATTGATTTGTTGTCAACTATTAAATTAATCGACAACTATTTTGATAATCGATTAATCGGTTTGAGTAATTAAAAAAAAAAAAAAGTCAAAAGTATGATTCCAGCTTCTATAAATAATCGGTAGTTGCAGCCCTAAAGTGTGCAACTATTTTAGCCTTCTTTAGGCCTTCATTAGTGCAAATGCTATCAGCACCAAGTACAGGAACTCTTTAATTTATTCCAGTCAGGTAGAACTGAAGCGATTAGTCGATTAATCGATTAGACAGAAAAAGAATCAGCAACTATTCTGACCATTTATTTATTTGATGACTAATCTTTGAAGTAATCTTTCAAGCTCCAGTAATTGGTGGGACAAAACAAGTGGGGCTTTCCTCTTCCAAAGCAATTCTTAGTCGACAAACACTCATACGATTTTGTCTCGGTTAGTTGATTTAATCGACAGATCTGTAAAACTGAGTTTCTCCACAAAGAATCACACAAAAGCACCACTTTAAATCTTGGGTTTACCTGAGATGTGCCCATAAGTTCTTTGGAAATAAGTCATTAAGCATGAAAAAAGCATAAAAAATGACTCATCGGCTAAAGAAATATTAGTTGACTAGGACCACAAAACGACCTATTAGTTGACTAATCGACTAAGAGGGGGCAGCACTAAAAACAAGCAAAAATGAAATGTCACCTTGTGATTAGCATTTTTCACTTTTTTTCTGGCATTTTACAGACCAAACCATTCATTGAGAAAATAATAAGCAAATTAATGAAAATAATTATTTGTTGTTGCAGCCCTCAGGTAACCAAAAAAGGAAGTTTCATAAATAGTGAAGTCAGTGTTGAATATAGTCAAAACAAAAACACTACCGTAGTGAAAAATATTTAACACTGCTCCCTACCAGGATATTCTAAACCTCAGAAAAACAGGACAGTTTCAAGCCTTTACATGACAAGCGTTTTCCCCTGCTGAAGAGTCTTTGAGCAAGACACAAACCTTATGGAGGATGTTCTGTTGCTGACCTTGACCCCTGACCTTCCTGTGTAGAGAGCAAAAAAATGTTGTGTTGTCCATGCACATCACCCACAGACTGTAAATGTGGTATTCTTTCTTATGCAGTGTTTTCATTGTCTTCCTCTAGGTGAAGAAGATCGGGGGCGGCGGGTTCGGGGAGATCTACGAGGCGGTGGACCTGCTGACGCGGGTCAGCGTGGCGCTGAAGGTGGAGTCGGCCCAGCAGCCCAAACAGGTGCTCAAGATGGAGGTCGCCGTGCTCAAGAAGCTCCAGGGTGAGTTCGAAATGGATTCGGTGGATTTGGTTACATTTCTGGAATTGATCGATTCTCCTCGGCGTGGTGACCTATTGAAAACACTGAGTGCATCGTTCCTGGCAGAAAAACTAACGCTTAAGAGAAACATTTTCTGTCAATAATTATTCCTGGATTGATAAAACAAAGAAGCAGAAAAACCGAGATAGCCTTTGGGCATCGATATCAGGGTAGGATTATGTCTCCCTCTGAAAATAGATGTAAATCAACTGACTCATCTGAAAACACAATTTGACCCACGGTTCAGCTCAGTTTGCTTCAGTCTCTGCCGTGCTAAAACACACCGTCATTCAGCGGATAAATCGTTCTACATCTTCCTCATCTTGTGTTTTAATCGTGGAGTTTTTAAAGTAACAGTTTCAGATGGCAGTAACAGCAGTGACAGAGTACTAGTACAAGAGGAAAGTTCATGTTTATGTGCCTGGACACTCCCACCGTCTCACAGTAGAGACACATGATCAACAAAAGAGAGCTCCTTCAGGGAGGGGGGGTTGTATAGTTTTACTCCTTTCTCTCTTTCTTTAACCGTGTCTTTTTCCCTCCCCTCTCCTTTCCTGCCTTTTCACCATTATGCCTTTTTTCTCTCTCTCTCTCCCCTCTGAGAGGAAAATCAATGGGCTGGGATCATGTTTGGCGTCTAATGGCTGCGGCCTCGGGCATCATGGGTTTGTTGTTTCCTGAGGGAACCAGCATGCAACTTGAGACGGGCTGAACTCCAGACCCCGCCCAGCTGACCTTAAACCGGCCTTATACAAAGACCAATGGGTCATATCGAGCTAATAATAATAGCTTCTTTTATTATATTATTTTGATATATTGTATAAGAATTTGGTGAATCTCAAAAGTAGTGTTTTTAACATGGAGGTTTGGTTAGAAACTGTTTGCATTCACTGAAGGGTTCGGGGCGTGGCCGCAGTCTAGCTGCCAGTGCAGCAATGTCCTTTGAGACCATAACACACACACACACATTTGCTCACATACTCGTATGCACAAACACACAAGGCAAATTCATGCACATGTGTAGACCTTGTGTTGTGAGCTATAGCCTATAAATCAGCGGGGTAGTCATACAGGAAAGCTGGCAATGGGAGGGCAGCGAGCTGGGAAATATCAACATGCACATCATCATGATTAACGCAGCATCTTACGATCAAACGATGCGGCTGACGTCAGCCAGGTGACTGTGAAGTGACCTTATCGTCTCCTCCGAAAGTATCCTGAAACTGTGCTTCTGTATTTCTCAGGTAAAGACCACGTGTGTCGCTTTGTGGGATGTGGCCGCAACGACCGCTTTAACTACGTCGTGATGGAGCTTCAGGTTGGTCTAAACGCCTCTTAAGCACTCACTTTTAACTGATCTTTTTGTGTATTGAGCAAATTATTGTTAACAAATTTGATGAATTGTTCAAGTAATTTACCAAGCAAAAATGCCAGACATTTGCTTTAGATCTGCAACAATTATTTGATCGACAGAAAAATAATCGGCAACTATTTTGTTAATTGATTCGTCGTTGAAGTAATTTTTAGGCCTACAATGTATTAATGAAAAAATATAATTATACAGAAACATGTATGTTAAATATAGCTCAAATTACATCTAGTCATATGAAAAGCTGAAAATACATATTTAAAATGTGCGATTCAAATTTGGTTGGTTGCTTGACTAAAGTGTCTTCTAGAGAGATTAGAGAGAATATAAATAAACAAAGAAACAATCAAGACAAAATACAGCATAAAAAGCCCATATGATAAAATACTAATGTAATCCATTTGGGATGAGTGCAAAATAGATAGGGATAAACCCCCCAGGAAAATCACAGGGAACATCATACACACATATAATTATAAGAAAATGTAATATTTCTGGGGGTTTAGACAGTTGGTCGTACAAAACAAAGCTATTTTAAAATTGCAAGGCATTTCTCACAGTTCGCAGACATTTCAGCTTGGACCAAAGTGACATTGCCATCCCATCCTGCTAGCATGGCAAAAAAATATTTATATTTATAGCAGCCATAATCTCCATGTAGAGATGATCCAGGCAGCGTTTCTGCAGACTTTTCACACAATAAATCACCTGCTGCGATCTACTGAGGCATCAAATTAGTTTCAGTCACTGCATCCAGCACACGAGGCTGTGATACCGAAGTCATGATCACAAATACACAAATACTTTATCTGAGCTTTGAGTGTTTTGAAAGTGTGGTCTGGTTTTGATTTATACTACCGTAACCACAGGAATGGTATATTTTCGTATATACTGCACCGACTCCCGACCGCACCACGTGTTTAATTATAGATGATCGGTGCAGCTGAATTTATAGTTTTTCTCACCGTTTTGTGTCCACTCAACACATTTGGCTGCCACCACTGTCAAACATTTCAGCCAGTAAGACTTTTAATAGTGATTTTATTTTTATTCCAGTTCCACTGTGTTGCTTCCAAAAGAGATAAACTAGATAGATATGTTTGGTATGTCATGTTTGTTAAGACAGACAGAGGTCCTGCTGTGTTTCTTGAAGGTGGAATTTATCAGACTAACTGATCTGGTACATGTGCTCTCTCTCTCTCAGGGTCGTAACCTGGCTGACCTGAGGAGGAGTATGACGCGTGGAACTTTCAGCATCAGCACCACCCTGCGTCTGGGGCGCCAGATCCTGGAGGCCATCGAGAGCATCCACTCTGTCGGCTTCCTGCATCGTGACATCAAACCGGTGAGTCACAGTCAGCCGGGTGCAGCAGAGAGAGATTATCTCATTGCCTTATAGCTTCTACTGCATATATTCCCGACACATGATCATATTTTTATTTCTGCTGTCCGGGTAGTGAGTGCAACTTTTTTTGTTATTGGCTGCTGGAATTGTTGCTGATTCAGTATTTGTTGCACTTCCAGTAAGCTTGCTCGCTATGAGTGCTGGCTAAACGCCCAAAATGTGGCTGAATGTAAATATCTTCTGAGCTGCTGTATTAAATTATATTCCACCAGAGGAACACATTTATTACTCTGGGGCTTCAGTAATATAAATATACAAAACAAATTGAGATTTTATTGTGATTGAATTCACACATTTGATTATTTTTTTTGCCTCCTGTTTTTTCTTCTTCAGTCCAATTTTGCAATGGGCCGCTTCCCGAGTACCTGTCGAACCTGCTACATGCTGGACTTTGGTTTGGCTCGTCAGTTCACCAACTCTTGCCAGGAGGTCCGACCTGTAAGTGCCCTCCTCTCTGTTACTGAGTATACAGTATACTGAGCTTAAAAGGATAGCTCGGGTGTTTTGAAGTGCGGTTGTATGAGGTACTTAACCATAGTCAGTGTATTATCTACAGTAGATGATGGTCGGCTCGCCCTCAGTTTGGAGAAGCAGACAGGAGTTACCGACACAGGAGCAAAGCGTTGTACTGCTGTGGACGAGGACGGCAGAAAAACATATTTTAGCCACCGAAAAGGCTCACCTAAAAAAATCAATAGCAGCTTAAGTGCACGCTATACTTACAATATTTCACCGCTTTACCTTGCCGTCCGATAGGGAACTGAAGCCGTTGTATCCATCTACGCTCTCGTCAAAGCCACCAGACTCCATTGAAAAAAAATGTCATTTTACCTCGCAGAACACGGGGGTTGCTGATCTACCGCTGCCTCCATCGGTTAGTTAGTTTGTGCTATTGTGTGACTCTCTATGCGAGAGCATAGATAACGGCTTCAGTTCCACGCCGGAAAGGGCTGTCTGACAGCAAGGTAAAGTGGTGAAAATATTCTAAGTATAGCGTACACTTAAACTGAATACAATTTTTTTAGGTGAGCCTTTCTTTTAGGTGCGGTAACTCTGACTGGTGTCAAAGGCCCCTTTTTAGTTATTAAACAGATGATTTAACAGTTTTCTACAAATTAACCATGAATCAAATGACTATGTGTAATGTGTCACATAACCTTTTTAGCATAATGTGATGTCAAAATTCTTTTGCACGTTGAGCTGCCCGCAAGTGCCAAAAAATGAGTCCATGCAGGTTTAATGTTAATGATTAGAGGTTAGATAAAAGATATGAAAATATAAGAAGTTTATTTTCATTTTGTTGTGTTATTTTTGGCTGAAAATCTATAGTTTAAAATACATTTATATTAGCATTTAAACTTGTGTGTTGTGTCTTTGTTTGTCAGCCCCGTCCAGTGGCAGGTTTCAGGGGAACCGTCCGCTATGCATCTGTCAATGCACACAAGAATAAGGTCAGTATCTATCTGCCCTGTACTACAGCCTTGTGTAATCAGTGACGGTGTCCTACAAGTGTTTATTCATGTGCTTTACACAACTATCTCTTTTTTTGTTATGATTTATGATGAAATATTATTGACTCCACCCTGGTATAATTCTGCAGGAGATGGGTCGTCACGACGACCTGTGGTCTCTCTTCTACATGCTGGTGGAGTTTCTGGTTGGTCAGTTGCCGTGGAGGAAGATCAAGGACAAAGTAAGGACAACCAATAATCACCGTCCTTCACGGGAACTAAACAGCCCCGTCCAGGTAGCTGTAGGTGATGAGATGTGACAGGTGTGTGTGTGCTCATTCCCAGGAACATGTGGGGAAGCTGAAGGACACTTACGACCATCGTCTGATGCTCAAACACCTGCCGGCAGAGTTTGGTGTGTTCCTGGAGCACATCTCCAGCCTCGACTACTTCACGAAGCCTGACTACCAGGTGACACATTTTCTTTAATTTGGATTTACAGTAATAAAAAGGGAATTTAGTTTCTGACTACATAGAAATGCAGCATGTTTCAGCAACTGATGATATAGTTTGATATTTTAGTAAAAGTGTGCAGTGCAAGATCTGGAAAGGTCTTCTCAAGTTGATGTGTTATCAAGAGCTGCAACGATCTGTCGACTAATCGATTGGTCGATCGTCAGAAAAGGAATCAACTATTTTGATAATTGCTTAATCGTTAAAGTAATTTGTCATGCAAAAATGGCAGAAAATGCTGTTTTCAGCCTCTCAAATATGGAGATTTTCTGCTTTTTCTGTTTTTTATCATATTAAACTGAATGGCTTTGGGTCTTGGACTGACAAAACAAGACATTTGTAGACATCATCCTGGACTTTGAGAAACTGGGATGGACATTTTTCCCTATTTTCTGACATTTTATTGACCAAACGATTAATCGATCAATCTAGAAAATAATCGATAGATTAATCGATAATGAAAGTAATTGTTAGTGGCAGCCCTAGTGCTATGAAGTGTTCAATACACGTTTTCTGTGGATTTCTGTGAAATCTCACTAAATAAAAACCTCACAATTAATTATGTATTATTGTGTTGTTACAGCTGCTGATGTCAGTGTTTGACAACAGCATGAAAACCTACAATGTTGTGGAGAACGACCCTTATGACTGGGAGCGAACAGGCACTGACGGCACTTTGACAATCAGTGCCAGCGCCACAACACCGCAACATCACACCCGCCTCACTCCGGCACACATGGGGTACGTTTGATCGAAAAAAACAAAAACTTTTTGTTAGTTATTTGTATTAAATATTGTATATCGCTGTGGTTAAAATGTCTTTTATAGCCTTAAATATGAAATAATGTTTGTACCTTTTGTTGCCCCAGTATGGCGAATGCCTCCCTGATCCCCGGCGACCTAATGAGGGAAAACACAGACGAGGTTCTGCAGGACGAGCAGCTCAGCGACGTGGAGAACAACCCCGCTCCGGATCGCATGCCGGGCTCTCCCCTCCACCCGCACCGCAACCAGGAGGCTGATGTCTGGGAGGAGCTGGACCGCAACCGTAACCGCATCAGGACGGCAGTCTGGAAGGTAGACTGGTTTTATCACTTCGAGTGCTCTCAGAGAATTAATTGAAATCCACCTGTTTTTTTTAGTCACTAACAAAACTGACTGCTTTCCACAGGCGGCAACGGAGGAGGAACACAGCAACAACCAGGGCAACCACGGACACCAGGGCCCCTATGCTGGGCCAAGTCTGGGTTCCCCAGTGAAACTGCACTCTGAGGTGGTGCCTTCAGACCGTGAGGGTCCCCTGCTGAGGAAGCTCCGCAACATTCACAGTTTTGAGCTGGAGAGGAGGCTTGGCCTCGAGTCCAAGGCCAGTCCAGAGCGCTTCCTGGAGGCCTGGTATGTCTGTCAAGTAACCGATCCATCTATGATAAAGGATAACTTCAAAGTTTTTCAACCTGAACCCTATGTTTTTGTGTCTGACTGAGTAATAGGGACAACAATTTCAGAAATGTGTCCAGTATTGAGGGAGAACGCTGTAGATGGAAGCTGCTCACGGGCTGCAATATGGTGCATTTACTTCCACTAAAAGTGCTTGTTTTTGCCATGACAGGCTCTGATTGTTATTATAAGTGTCTGATATTATGGAAAGAGTCTCACTCAAGGAGAAGTCTGGTTCTGAAATATGGCGAGGTGACGCGTTGCTGGAAGACAACGGTGGAATAGAGGAATACATCCATGGTGTAAACACGAGTGGCAGCCGGGCAGAGTTTGTTGTGTTGGAGTACAGAAATTGTAGCTTAGTGTTATCTAAAAGATTTTCAATGTCATGGCTGAATATTTAGATGATTTCGACAATGTGGATGAGGTCTTTATTTTGTAATTATTTGAGCCTAAGTATAGGATATTCAGATTTCACAAGGAGACTTCTGCTTGAAGTCAGGACACAATAAGGTAAGAAAAACTTTTTATTCCTCTGTAGGGTCCTTTCCATAATGTTGTCAGACCTTTAGATTAACAATCTGAGCCTGTCAGTGCCAAAAACAAGCACTTTTAGTGGACGTAATGTTACATTGACGCTGCTCACTTGCTCTCGCTGCTCGTTTCGCAGCTGCTTACGTCGTGTTCCCTCAATACTGGACCAATTTGTTGTCCCTATTAGTCACAAAAACATGAGAAAAAAGGATCCAGGTTGAAAAATACCGAAGTTACCCTTTAACATCAGTTTTTTTCTAAATGTTCCTGAGATAGAGAGTAGGTTGTTTGCATCTGTCTTGTGTCTGTACAGCTCGGGGAAGCAGCAGCTTGGCGCCCAGCACCAGGACAAGGAGGCTGACGGGGCTGCAATCATCCCAGTAACTCAGGGTCAAGCTGTACCTGCCGGGGAGCGTCCCGATCGGGTCTGGCACTATGACGAGGAGTTCTTGTCTGGTGGTGGTTCTCCTAAGCCGGCATCCTGTGGATCTGTGGATCATGGAGAGGGGGCAGCCAGCAGTGGGGGCTTTGTGGCCCTCAATCTGAGCTCTGGGAGGCATGACATTGACTCAAGGGAGTGGGTGATGGTGGAGCTGCCCAGTGGCTCTCCAGGAGCCAAGGCTACCACCAGCCCCTCGGAGGAGGATGAGGAGCCAGAGGTGCTCCAGCCGGGGGATCAGTCTCCTGGATGGGAACGGGGCAATCCAAGCCCTCACTCTGGCAAAGCTAAACAAGAGAGCACGGCTTCCTCCAAGGGAAGCGCAAAAGTGGACAAGTTGGAGCTTAGCGTGGGCCCTCCAGGGGCTCTGCCCCCCGTCACTCCGACCAGCCCAGCTGAAGCTCTGGCTGAGGGAGTCCTCACTCAGGTAAGCCCTTTCATCTGAAGGCCATCTCACAACATGGCATACATGATACTGACTGTAGTCAGCATTTTACAACGTTAAAAAGCTGTACAGAGTCAGAGTTCTAGCTTTAGAGCCTCAATGCTAAAATCATACAACAGTCAGAGTTCCACCAGCTGCATCTTGCTTTAGTATGAAGCTAAGTGTTACTGCTTTGTGTTTTCACGCTTATTCGCTTGTGTTTATATGTTAGAAAAAAATATATTTGTGTCACAAGCTTTATCAGATCACAGCATGGGGGGAAAGAGAGCTTATGGCTTTGAAATGCACTTTAATTTGCATTAGATATCATGCATAATTTGATCTTATTTGCAGATATTTGCAATGTGTTTGGTTGGTTTTATTTACTTCAAAAATAATTTATTTACAAAATATGCTTTTGGTTTGCTTAGTTTAAATGACTTTTTTGCTCCTTTACTTTTTATAATCTTCAGCCAGCCCACTGAAATCCTGCTCAATCCAACATAAACCACTTTTACACAACTTTTTTTTCTACAAGAGGAATAACTGTCCCCTCATTCTCTCCTACAACCAGAACAACTGCCTCCAAGTTGATAATGTACACGACCTTCCCAAAATCTACCTACCTCGTCTCTGTCTTCCTTCCCTTTATATTTATAATCCTCCCGTCGCTTAACCCGTTCAAAACAACTCAACATCGTGCTCCCCCACCTGCTTATCCTACCTCACAACACACCTCCTCCCATCTTCTCACTCCCTCACTCCTCCTCTCTCCACCTCCCACTTCTCTCCTCCCCCTCTCTTAGCTCCCCACCTCTCCTCCATCGCTGCCTGAAGAGGTCGCGCTCCGGACATGCAGCCCCATCCCTCTGCGCTCTCCCAGCCCTCACACACTCCTGACCACCCTGTCGGACCCGTTGCACCTGCGCCAGCCGCCGGGCATGAGGCGCAGCCAGTCCGTCGACCCCCAGCAGCAGGAGCGCCCCTCCTCTTCTTCCTCCTGCCACGCCTCCCTACCACTACCACCACACCCTGCCCCCGGCACCCGCTCACCCAGTCGCAGGAAACTGCCGGCCATCCCGGCGGGTGCTGCCAACGCCAAGTTTCCCTCTGTCATACGCATCACTCGTGCCCAGCTTCAGCAGGTGATGAGCCCGTCACAATCTCGTAAAAAAAACCTCCATTCAGCTTCCTCTACGTCAGTCGCAACACACCGGCTGTTTTTGTTCTTTCTTTCTTTTTTTTGTATAAGTTGCTTATTTTGGCTTCTTTGTTGAGTTGGCTTGCTTATTGTGTTGTAGCTCTCTCCAGAAAACCATGAGGGGCATTGTGCAGGCCAGACAGAGCATGGGTCAGATGTGTCCTTGTGTCTGGACATGTGTCCTTGTGATCTGAATAGGGGTGTGTGTTTGTCTGATTGTGGCATGTGTGTTTGGAATGTCGAGTCATGACTACAGGTTGCATGGTCTCTTTTGTTTCAGATCGTCTTTGTCCTCTCTATCTTTCTCTTTCTCTCTCTCTCCCTGTATTTGTTCCTCACCCTCTCTTCGCTGAAGCCCCCTGCGAAGTTGCGTGAACGTTTCCTGTCCTACTTGCTGGTTTAGTACTCACAGCTTGACTGACACTGCCATAGCACTTTGTGTGTTTCGGTCTGATAATGGTAGCTATGGTATTGCATGCTGTTGCCAAACTAATCACCATTTAGTACCCCATATTATACAATTCTTCTCTTTGCACACATCTGCATCAGGCTCTTGCTACAGAACTACAGCACAACTCGACATGTTGTAGTCTATCAGCAACAGGCCTTTGACAATTTTATTCCCAATTTTAGTACGGTTGATCTTTTAAGTAACACCTGTGTGTCTTTTTCTCTTCCCTCCCGTGTCTCCACCTCCCCCTCCCCTCCAGTTGACAGCTCAGCGTCCCTCTGGGCTGTCCTCCCAGTCAGGATCAGACAGTGCGCCACAGTGCCTCCTGCTGGAGAGGCGTAGTGAGGCCGAAGCTGAGGCTCAGCAGGCCCAGGAGCGCACAGCGGACATCTGCTCCCCCCAGGACCTTGTGCCCAACCATCCAGGGACACCCACAGACCCCCTGGCTGAGATGCTGGTCAATGGAAACATCCACATCAAAGCTCAAAGCCCAAACCGTGTGTCTTCCCCACGCTCCCCCCGTTCTCCACACTCGCCTCCTCTGCGCTCGCCTTCCTCTCCACGCTCTCCTCGCTCCCCTCGCAGCCCTGTGTTTGCCAATGGACGCCTCTCCTCTCCTGTTAACAGCCAAAGGGATTTAAGTAACGGAGCTTTCCCCAGGCTGAAAGACCCTGAGAATGATTATGGCCCGACTCCCTGTGCTACAGAGCCTCAGGTGTGGGGGGAGGGTAACAGAGAAGCGAACCATGCCCCAGATCAGACCAATGGACCAGCCTCCCCCTCCCCAACGCCCCCCCGTAAGGACCCCAACCGGAGGCAAAGTCGCATCCCAGTCCTGGAGCCCTCCAGCCTGCTGGAGCTCCCTCCTGCAGGGTCTGCTAAGGAGAAACTCCTACTGAAGAAAGCTCACCACCAAGGCCCTGTCCCCTCTCCCACCGCCTCGCCGTCCCTCTCTGATAGACGTGGCCCCATGGTGGCCTCCCTCGCTAGGGACCCGTTGTCCTCAACCTCTGACCGCTCTCAGGACGAGGACTCTCTTATGGGCTCCCGTTCTGACCGCCAGGGAGACGATGCTCCCTCCCTCTCCTCCTCCTCCAGCCCTCTGTCCCGCAAGAGCCGGATCCCTCGTCCTGTTCATTCAGCTTCTTCTGCTGAGCAGCTGGCTGCCCAATTCCTGCCGCGCCCGCCCCCTGGGAAGCCACCGTGCCGTCCCACAGCGGAGGGCAGGTAATTTGTTCATCTGCATCTTTTGCTTTCATGGATCAAACATTTTAATAATCAACCAAACCATTATTGTTCTCAGATATTTATGATGAACAGCATGAAGATGTTAAAAACACATAAGAAAACCCATTGCACATTAATTCACTTTGCTGATTGATTCTTCTGATTAAAGGAATTTTTCGCATATTTTATTTCTTGCAGATAGTGAAATAAAAAGATTGATACCACTCTCATGTCTGTGCGCTAAACATGAAGCCAGAGCCAGCAGGTCATTAGCTTAGTTTAGCTTTAAGACTGAAAGCAGAGGAGAACAGCTAGCCTGGCTCTGTCCAAAGCTAAAAGAAATCCGCCTTCCAGCACCTCTAAATTTTAAAAATTAACACGTTGTTGTCTTGTTTGTTTAATTTTTGCGATGCTGAACTATTTCTTGGTTGTACGCAGTGACTCAGCAACTAACTCCCCCAAAAAACACAACTTGATTTAGAGGCGCTTGCTTCCAGTCTTTATGCTAAGCTAAGCTAACCACCTACTGGCTGGCTTACACCGAATTCACACCAGGCCGTGGCGAAGTGCAGCCTACGGCGAGCAATAATTACATTTTTCTGCGGCTGGGAGGCGTGTTCATGTGTTTCAGGCGGGAAGAAATTCTTTGTAACATGGGTCAACATGTCAAAGGAGTCACAGGATCTGTTTACTGATTGGCTGCAGGTCCTCTCCGGCTGCACTTAGCCGCTAAAAGTTAAACTTTTCCCAACTTTTGTTTGGCTGCAGAATCAAACGGCCGCAGCTCGCTGAGCTCGGGAGCAGCCACCGCAGCTTTTCATAGACATTGCATTGCACTTCTCTGGTGTGAAATTGGCATTAGCTTAGGAGAGCGATACTGACCCTCTCATCTGACTCTCAATTTGATTTATGACCCTGTTTCCTGGTTTGCTTTGAAATATATGACTTGGCTGTTATTCATAACCCGCCCTGCATTTTGTACCCACTCAGGCTCAGGCGTTACCGCATCCGAGCCGGCAGCAACAGTGACTCAGACCTCCTGACATGCCTTGCTCAGCTGATGCACGGTTCCCGTGGCTCCCCCCTTCACCACCGCTCCTCGGCCCAGCACGGCGGCTCCAGGATGGGCGTCTGCAGCCTGACAAGCTCTCCGCACCACCACCGCAGCTCTAGCGCCTCCCCACGCAGCTCCTCCTCCCTGCAGCGCTCCGTCAGCTCTTCGCCCTCCCGCCACGAGCACCGTGGCGGCGGGGGAGGGGGTTGCCTAGGACGCAGCCGCTCGCCTCCCAGCTTCTCTGGCTCGCCACCTCCCCGCCGCTTCTACCCTCACCACCAGGAGAGCTGTTGCAGCCGCCAGGCTCGCACGGGCCCCTTCCACCTGTCCAGGGGAAAAGCCTGCAGCCGAGACGGCAAGTGCTCCAGCAAGCTGAGCAGATAGTTGCCCACCAGGTTGCGCTGCCACAGCAGAGGATGGAAAGACTCTTATTATGATAAGGTAGACTGCATTCAGGATAGTCTTCCTGTAAAAGTTTCCCTTTTTTCACTGTCAGTCTGAACCTTACACTTGTCTCGCTGTTTCCCACTGTTCTCTTCACTCCTTCTATTTGCACACAGGGTTTGTCATTCATTTATGTGCTCAGCTTTAAAGGGGTACTCCAGCGATTTAGTAAAGCACTTCCATGAAGTTGTTGGACTGAGAGACAGATTTGAAAAAGAATGATCAAAGATCTGTGCGGCAGAAGCTGAGATATCCTGACTTTTAGTCCGTTAGGCCCCGATCAGACAGAGTGCATTCAACATGCTGAATCGGCCGAAATACCTCCGACACGGGCAGACAAGAGCCGACTGTGCGGGACACTCCGCAAAAACTAGACCGACAGACGCTCACCGACGGCCCCAAACTGTCCGACGGCTGACCGTCGGCTTGGTGTGCCAGGACCTTTATGACTTTACCAACCGTAGTTACCATGATCTGAACAGAAAAGAGCAGGAGACAAATTAGTGCGGTACTTAAGAATTCGGGTAAGTTGTTTTCATTAATTTAAACTTTACTATTAACTGTTCGGGTCACGTACAGTTCATGGTTTGTAATAAAGTAACGTTAGCACTCATTTTGGTGGTTGCTTAGCAACATATAAAATAAAAAGACGCAGCAAACTGCAAAAAAAACGCTCTGTCTGGTCAGGCAACAAAAAGGAAGTGCGGTGCTCTGTCTGATCAGGGCCTTAAGCTCGAAAAATGCTGTTTCCTACTTTTCCCATAATGCAACTCAATAGAATAAGTGCCCACTTCTCCAAACCCTCCAGTTTGTAATGAAGGCTTCCTGTTAATAAGTCTCAAACCTAATCTGACATTCACAGGCTGAATACTCCTCATGACGAGTAAACTGAACCTTGTGTAAAATCAGTGGAGTGCCCCTTTAAGATAACTTATGTCAGGGTCCTCATTTTATTTATATTATCATGTTGTAGAGTAAATTATACAGCTGCTATAGTGATTTCCCGATGCAGCCAGTACTATAATATGTAATCAGTAGTTAGTTGGGCCAGCGGGCACATAAATAAATCCTGTTTATTCATCTTCATGCATCCTGCTCCACAATATAATATAACTTGTTTATCCCCAGTATTAATGCACTTGGATTATACTGATGGAATATCAGTATAGCTGATCACAACTTAATTAAATATTGGCCTGGGGTTGACTCAGTTATCTCCTCAGCATTCGGCGATTGCAGGCAGGGTAAAGTAAATATTTACTTTATGCTATATGTGAAAATGCATAAAGCCAGAATTTGTGTACAGTTGTATTTATTGAGATTATTTATTTTGATGCTTAGCAACGCTTACGACCCTTCTGTGTGATAGTGGATGTACGGTTTTGTGTCACTCACATTAAATGTTTAAATCGAAGGGATCACTCCAAAGTGACCCTTTTATACAATCAATCATGTCAAGTGCGTGAGGACACACACCTTTTTGTGCCTACTGTGTTGCTAAGAGGGAATCAAAATGTCATGAAGGGATCACAGGTTAGGAGCCGTTGTGGTAGTTGTTCAGTCGTAGCAGTAGCGAGCTTAAGCAACACAAGGTACATTACTGACGAGTAATGTTCAGACACAGATGTTTGTCTCAGCGTGTGCCTTGGCACTTTGGGCAGCTTGCGGATTCACTTTGTTTGTAATTAGACAAAAAAAATGAGCCAAAAACAGACTTGTGCCAGCGGTTATAAGACGACCCTTTTCACCAGTATTCTTTTAATGTAGAAAAGGTAGCAACACACATGTTTGTAAATCAAACACAATTTGAGCAGTTTACTTGAGTAGCCATTATTTGTAATGACAAAAAGGAAATATATCTCCAACTTAGCTGTCCTGTGTATATACAGACAGTATATATATTAGGGCTGTCAATAGATTAAAATATTTAATCGCGATTAATCGCAAATTACATTTTTTATCTCTCAAATGTACCTTAAAGGGAGATTTGTCAAGTATTTAATACTCTTATCAACATGGGAGAGGACAAATATGCGTGCTTTATGCAAATGTATCTTTATATTTATTACTGGAAATCATTTAAGAACACAAAACAATGACAGATATTGTCCAGAAACCCTCACAGGTACTGTATTTAGCATAAAAAATATGCTAAAATCATAACAAACTCAAGCCCAACAGCTGTCAGTGTGTCAGTGTTCTGACTTGACTATGACTTGCCCCAAACTGCATGTGATTATCATAAAGTGGGCATGTCTGTAAAGGGGAGACTCGTGGGTACCCATAGAACCCATTTTCATTCACATATCTTGAGGTCAGAGGTTAAGGGACCCTTTTGAAAATGGCCATGACAGTTTTTGAGTATGACATGGTTGGTACCAATGGATCCATTATGTTTTTTAGTTTCATATGATACCAGTATCTTCACAAGTTGCGTTAATGCATTAAAGAAATTAGTGGCGTTAAAACAAATTTGCATTAACCCGTTACTATCGCGTTAACTTTGACAGCCCTAATATATAATATATATATATATATACCAGGTCAGTGTTGGAGATAAAACTTTGAAAAAATGTGAATTTCAGACCTCAAACAACATTTTGTCAAATGCTATTGAAAATGGAGGCCATATGTACATATATTTCTCACACCAAAATGTTCCATGCTTCCATGTGCAAGAATGTTTTCATTTTGTTCCTCCTGTGCCGGAGAATGTCTTTTATATAATGACATACAGTATGTTTGTGCACACGGGAAAGGAATCAAGAGTATTGTTTGTGTTTGATTTAGTTAGGATTCCTCACTGAAACTCTCCTCCCACTCCTCCTGTGCTTGTAAGATACTGTAAAATAACTCCAGCTTCCTTCCAACGCTACTATCTGCATGCTCAACAGACTACTGAGTAAAAAGCTGCACACCACTTCCCACCATACAGCATCTCTCTTGTGAAGATTATAACCCAGTCATTTCCTTTTTGAATCTATATATTTTCACTATTCCTCTTCCCAGCTGATGTATGACTAGTTTTCTGCGCTTCCTGCACTGATTTGGGATGATTGTGTTGCTGGAATATGATATTTTTTATCCCTGCAACTAGCTGACATGATGCACAAAATGAAGAAAAATAATAAAGGAGAATAGACTTTGCTGCGTTTTAAGCACTTGTATTGTAGGAAAACCACACGTGAGTTGAAAGATAAGACACGGCTGCACATAGAAAAAAAAATCACATTGCCAAATATTTTGATAGATTTTGCAGATGTGGTTTGACTAAATGTGGGAGCATATAGAGATTGAATGGGCTTTGTAGATATATATAAAGTGTGCTGTTTGGTGCAGATCTTGCAGATACCTACGCTACGCGAGCCTCACAGAGCAGCTATGATGACTCATCCTGAAGGCAGACAGCGTTCAGTCAGTCAGTCGCCTTAATGTCTCCTCTCTGCCCCTCTGTGCATAGCGAGGGATGACTGAGCCTTGTCTGTGCTGGAGATCATTCCTCTATTCGGCCGAGCCAAGCCTTTCTGTCACTTATCTCTTGTGTGTTAATGGCATGTGCTGCCATGCCTGTCGATATATCACCACTGTACTGTCAGACTCTTGTGCTTACAAAGCTGTGCTTCTACCGGAGAGCTCCCTGTTTTTCTGTGAGAATGCGTTGGGGGGGCTATTTGTCGATCGACTGGCGGAAATGGAAAAAAATTCAGGGTGCAGCATGTGTGATAACTGTATGCTCTCAAACAGGGGCGTGCAATTTCTACACGTCGCCAGCAATCAATCTTTGAATCCTCCCTCTTTCAGGCTCACAGATTTCAAGATATTTCAAGCTTTCAAAGTTCAGAACGCTCTTGTGCAGACTTTTAATATATACCTGTAAAATATAATTATTTAAATAAAATAATTATTGTAAAACCATAACTTATACGCTAACCGGCTTCAGTGAAAGGGAGGAACAGACACTAAACAGTGCTGCTGGTTTTAAAAGATAATCAGATTTTTTTTTTATCATTATTGCACATAAAGTGGTGTGAAGTTGTAGTACTAGTGTTACCTTCCAGATGAGATTTTTGCTCATAGAAAGGTGTCATATTTATAGTAGCTTGCTGGGTATTTGTGGTTACAGATACCCAACAGAACAAACCCAGCTGTTTTTATTTTATTTTGAAAGGTGAGATGGAAACTAATGAAAGCTTTGGTGTGCACTGGTACACTTCTCATGTCATAACATCGGATTACTTGTTAGTAACTTTAACTTATAAATACTTGACAGAAATTATTTATTGTGACATTTGCTAATTTGCCCATCCATCGTTTTGACTTCAATTGTCAGGATTTTTTAATGGTTGATATTTTTTGTGTTGTAATGTACGTCATGGTTTTGAAATGTAACTGTACAGTCTCGAGGAAAGAATGTAACAAGTGGGAGTTTTGCATTGTATATAACTGTAATTATTTATGTTTATTCTATCATTTGTATCATATCAATGCCTTGTACAGTGTTTCTTTTTTCTTTTTTGTTTTAAAATTATTTTGTATTTTATTTTTATAAACTGGTTATAAATAAAATACTCATTCCGCATGCAGACAGAATCAAGTGAAAGGTTTCTGTTTATTATTATTATTACTTAGTGTGCGTGTGTGTGTATTCAGGAGGGCTACTGCAAAGTGTTTCATGTTCCAGCTCCGTAATGACGTTCTCTCAGTTAATTGCATCCTTCCTATTCAGACACACACTTGCACGTGCGTGCACACGTTCACCCTCTTTTGTATCACTATTTTCTTGTTGGGCTCTAGAGCCATCTAGTGTGTATTTATTGTCAATGCAACCTTTTGTGGGCTGTTGAAAATTGAACAAATTACACATGAAGACATCATAAATACAACAAACTGATTAAGTAAAACCAGATTTAAATCCATGCATTAATGAAAGATGAAGGTGTAGAAGAAGGAGAGGAGATCAGTCATTAAAGTAGGATGTTGAAGCCTGAATTCTTTAAGGTTCTTTATCTTGAAACAAGCTCACCTGGTACAATATATGACCTGGAAAAAAGCAATATTGGAAAACAGAATATATGTCAGTAAAAATAATATAAAAAATAAATGTAGCCATTAATTAATTACAGAAAATTACAGAACA
>CAKAKR010045893.1:0-12608 GCA_916700685.1 Adelosebastes latens | reverse complement strand
CTAGTGATGCCTCAGTGTTCTAGTGATGTCTCAGTGTTCTAGTGATGTTCTAGTGATGCCTCAGTGTTCTAGTGATGTTCTAGTGATGTCTCAGTGTTCTAGTGATGCCTCAGTGTTCTAGTGATGCCTCAGTGTTCTAGTGATGTCTCAGTGTTCTAGTGATGTTCTAGTGATGCCTCAGTGTTCTAGTGATGTTCTAGTGATGTCTCAGTGTTGTAGTGATGCCTCAGTGTTCTAGTGATGTTCTAGTGATGTCTCAGTGTTCTAGTGATGTTCTAGTGATGCCTCAGTGTTCTAATGATGCCTCAGTGTTCTAGTGATGTTCTAGTGATGCCTCAGTGTTCTAGTGATGTTCTAGCGATGCCTCAGTGTTCTAGTGATGCCTCAGTGTTCTAGTGATGCCTCAGTGTTCTAGTGATGTCTCAGTGTTCTAGTGATGTTCTAATGATGCCTCAGTGTTCTAGTGATGCCTCAGTGTTCTAGTGATGTTCTAGTGATGCCTCAGTGTTCTAGTGATGTTCTAGTGATGTCTCAGTGTTGTAGTGATGCCTCAGTGTTCTAGTGATGTTCTAGTGATGTCTCAGTGTTCTAGTGATGTTCTAGTGATGCCTCAGTGTTCTAATGATGCCTCAGTGTTCTAGTGATGTTCTAGTGATGCCTCAGTGTTCTAGTGATGTTCTAGCGATGCCTCAGTGTTCTAGTGATGCCTCAGTGTTCTAGTGATGCCTCAGTGTTCTAGTGATGTCTCAGTGTTCTAGTGATGTTCTAATGATGCCTCAGTGTTCTAGTGATGCCTCAGTGTTCTAGTGATGTTCTAGTGATGCCTCAGTGTTCTAGTGATGTTCTAGTGATGTCTCAGTGTTGTAGTGATGCCTCAGTGTTCTAGTGATGTTCTAGTGATGTCTCAGTGTTCTAGTGATGTTCTAGTGATGCCTCAGTGTTCTAATGATGCCTCAGTGTTCTAGTGATGTTCTAGTGATGCCTCAGTGTTCTAGTGATGTTCTAGCGATGCCTCAGTGTTCTAGTGATGCCTCAGTGTTCTAGTGATGCCTCAGTGTTCTAGTGATGTCTCAGTGTTCTAGTGATGTTCTAATGATGCCTCAGTGTTCTAGTGATGCCTCAGTGTTCTAGTGATGTTCTAGTGATGCCTCAGTGTTCTAGTGATGTTCTAGTGATGTCTCAGTGTTGTAGTGATGCCTCAGTGTTCTAGTGATGTTCTAGTGATGTCTCAGTGTTTTAGTGATGTTCTAGTGATGCCTCAGTGTTCTAGTGATGTTCTAGTGATGTTCTAGTGATGCCTCAGTGTTCTAGTGATGTTCTAGTGATGCCTCAGTGTTCTAGTGATGTCTCAGTGTTCTAGTGATGCCTCAGTGTTCTAGTGATGTTCTAGTGATTCTATCAGTGTTCTAGTGATGCCTCAGTGTTCTAGTGATGCCTCTAGTGATGTTCTAGTGATGTTCTAGTGATGCCTCAGTGTTCTAGTGATGTTCTAGTGATGTTCTAGTGATGCCTCAGTGTTCTACTGAACGATTCAGGAGGTCTTTTGTTCCAGCAACGGTCAGATTTTTTAATGAACTTAGATATGGCCTAGATCCATGGTACCTCTCAGCTGTTGATTATGTCTCAAAGGGCTTCTTATGATGTTATTTATTTATTGGTGTATTGTGAATACTGTGTTTTTGTTGTTTGTTTGTTGTTGTCTGACTTGGTGGCACTCGAATTTCCCCACGGGGATCAATAAAGCTGTCTATCTATCTGTCTACTATAAACTCCGTAATTATGATGAGACGGCGGCGGATGTTAGTGACGTGGTGAAACTACAATGTTCTGAAGATGGACTACAAAAGGCGCTGCTCGCCCCGTGTGTTGTGAAATATCTCCTTCAATGACAGACTGCTTCACCCGCGGTGTGTGAAAGAGAGATACCACAGGTCCTCCTGCTGCTGGAACACTCTATCAACATATAATAAAGGATTATCTGACCTAACGTGGACAACCGGTGAAAAATATCACCTCATTACCAAGGTTGGAATTGAAATAATCAAAGGAATATATGATAAATATTGAGTTAATTGTTGGAGTTATGGAGAAGAAGGTGTAGGATCATATACTTCTTGCAACTTCTTCTCGGACATGTAATATTTATTTATGTTGATTATTTGTTAATTGATTGTTTTACTGTTCATTTTATTTGTCATTCTTGTTTTGATTTTTACTTGTTAAATAAAGTGAAACGAAATGGTTGTCACCGTCCGCTCATATTAAACATGAATCCCAATTAGTGTATGAGCGTATGAAAATAAGATAAGCATATCGTTTGTTATCATGAACGGCCGGATGGTGCGTCGCTTTAAATGCTGCGGCCGCAATGAATTGTGGGATGTTATTCTCTCTTTTCCTTTGGTAAAGGATGGTCCAGTGTATCCTCTGCTAAAGGAAATAATAAAGGAAGCATTGAAGCTCCTTTCCTCAGCATTTAGAGGAGTCAAACAGCTCTTAACACGGCTGCTACTGGGTCATTTCACTCCGTTAGGAACCTTCCTAAGAGAGAAAAGGACTAATCGACCGCAGCCCTGGTGGCTCTGCAGACTGGAAACCACCGTTAACTATCGTCATCTCTGGCCTTGGATGGCTTCCATAAGCTTTTTTTCCTCTTCATCTCCCTGCTTTACCAGCCCCATGGGTGCTATGAGGCCTCTAGTGAAAAAACCCACCGTGGTGTCGAAAGCCTCCTGCTTTGATGGATGGACGGCGGGTTTCATGAGGACGGAGGGGGAAGAGGAGAAGCAGGAAGGAGTGAAATGATACTTTGGGAGCTGCTCTAATTAATAGGTCATGTGATCGTTTGCTGCCCCTCTTTAGTCTTGTAATGTGGCGGCTAATGGCTATAAACACTCTTCAAAAATGTAAGTGGTTAGTCTGTATAAAAAGAGTTATAAAAAAGTACAGCAAAAAAGCCTTTGAGGCTCCCGACGTCTTCTTGATTGAGGGCGCCTTGTGAAATCAGCAGTAGGCGGCGGAGACTGGGGTGGAACAAATAACTGGGACTAGGGTACTAGGGACTAGGGGACCGAGTACAGGTACAAGTACCTACATTTGGGTACTCGCCGATACCGAGTACCGATACGAGTACTTCTCTGTGCCGAAAGACCCTCATTAACAGCCAGCTGGAGGGTGTGAGCGACACACGGCAGGCTGGGGAGTCCCGCATACGAGGCGGTGCGCCGCGACCGGCGTGTCACCGGGGTGGACTGTCCTTAGTGCGCGTCGTGCCCCCCAGGGCGTGGCTCGGCCCACGTAAAAGGCGCCAGGGGTCTGCGGCGATGTCTGCAACCCACCCGACCGTCTTGAAACACGGACCAAGAAGTCTAACGCACGCATGAGTCAGAGGGTGCAAGCAAGGTTTAGGTGGGATCCCGGCCCCGCAGGGTCGGGCTCACCATCGGTCCGTCTCGCCCGCACCGTCGGGGAGGTGGAGCGTGAGCGCGTGCGATAGGATCCGAAAGATGGTGACGAGAGGTTAACGTCACGCTGCCGTAAAGTGGTATTGGTGCCGTTGTATCGGAGCCGTTTTGCTAGTACGAGTACATGAGCACAGTATCGGACCCGATACCCGATAACCGATACTGGTAACGGTATCGGTGCATCCCTAACTGGGACCAATCGCACCGCAATAATTTCGTCTGACGTTGAGAAGAGTAAGGATGTATCGCTGGATGCTACGTATAATAATACAGGACAGGTTGTAGCTTCACCACTCTATTAAAGGCAGCACGCTGTGTTCGTCATGTCGTGGCAACGTGTGAGAGTTTGAATAAGCCTACAGATGTCACAGTGAGTTTTCCCATCCCTGGTGTCCATGTCTCTGGATCTATACGTGTGTGTGTGTGTGTGTGTGTGTGTGTGTGTGTGTGTGTGTGCAGTGATATCTGTGCATCTGGCAGCGTTTATCAAGGCTCGGCTCCTTCAAGACTCGTCAGGATGAGTAGACGAGGTGTACACGGTGAGGTCATCGGTCTGAACCGGAGCAGAAACAGACTGATTTATGGCCGCTAACAAGCCACACAGAGGCCTGTGAACAGTCGGTATTATAGCTGTGTGTGTGTCTCTTCCTTTGTGTGTGTGTGTGTGTGTGAGAGAGGGTTTATTCTCAGCAATAAAACCCTGTATCTAATATCTGGCAGCTGACAGTTTGCCTACACCAGTAGTATATATAGTAGATATAACCTCTATGACCTTCCTTACTTAACTGGGATCCAATATGGGATAAAATAAGACCCAGAGTTACTACCAGGAGCAATAATTCAACCAAGAAAACAGAAGTCCTGAAAGCTTCTTCTATGACTGATAAGATGAGATACTTTAAAATATATGAGCCTCACTTAAATCAACAACAGAGGTCAGAAGGAGCTTTTAAAGGAAACCAATGGGCCAGTATGGTTTATATGAATGAGAACAGGAGTCGGGAACACAGGAGCCAGGGGAAATTGGATTTTGATGTGTGGCCCTTAATATATATTCTGTGCTTTTCTTTCTATATAGCTGCCAGAGGCTGGGTATCGGTCCTCCTTTAAAAGGTATGGACCGATATAATCCAGTACCAAGTAGTATCGAAACTTTTCCAGTAAAACGAAACCTGCATTCGATCCTTTTTGTGCTATTTGTATGGTTTTATTGCAGCCAAGCGCTCTTCGATTTAATGCGACGTGTGATTGTCCCACCACCGCACCATACGGCCAAGATTACCTGCCTGAACCAAGCCCTCGAGGAAGGGTGCCGGGCTGTGAAGCAATATCTCGTAGAGGCCAAACGGCGGTACTACAACTTCTGTGTCCGTCACTTGATGCCATTGGGCCCAAAAATACTTTTCCCCATAGACTTACATTGGGAAAGAGACGTCTGTAACTCAGCTTGAATAGCTCTTATTTAAATCATTAGGTCTTAAAAGTTGTAAAGTAGCCTTCCTCCATTCATGTGAATGAGACCCAGACCAAGACTGGACCTAGGGCTGGGAGGTGGAGTTAAAGGAAACGCTACTGCGCCTGCTATATGGTGCTGCTACTCCTTCGCCTCGAAAGGAGCCAGCTGAGGTGATTCGGGCATCTAGTAAGGATGCCCCCTGAGCGCCTCCCTAGGGAGGTGTTCCAGACACGACCAGCTGGGAGGAGACCACGGGGAAGACCCAGGACTAGGTGGAGAGATTATATCTCCACACTGGCCTGGGAACGCCTCGGGATCCCCCAGTCAGAGCTGGTTAATGTGGCCCGGGAAAGGGAAGTTTGGCGTCTCCTACTGGAGCTGTTGCCCCCAGCGACCCGACCCCGGATAAGCGGTTGAAGATGAGAGAGATGACCCAGCCATAATAGCTGCATTGTAATACTGTACCTCCAGTGTGGTACAAACCTACAGCACAACAACAGTCTGCAAGGCGGGAAAAAAGAGCTGGAATTCAAATAAAAATAGAACAGACCGAATAAAAATAAATAAATAAAAAAAGCCACTAGTAAAATCTTTTGGTCTCAAACCACAAATGGATCAAGCCGCAGAATAAAAAAGACGGATAGAGGAAAAATAGAAGAAAACTGGGAGATTAATGTGGAGAAAAAGTGAGAAAATAGGCCTGAGATTACCACCAAAACCTCAAGTGAATGTGGGGGAAATCAAGAAAAACGCCTTTTTATGTGTGTGTGTGCCATCTTGTCCTGCAGCGTCCCTCGGCAGATAAAACAAAAAGTTCTGACTCAGCATTCCCACCAATTAGATGGCTTTTAAACACATTTCTGGAAAATAACTTGGCCTGCGGGGGGGGGGGGCATATGTCTGTGTCTATGTTTGTGTGTGTGTGTGCATGCTCATACGTGTGTTTGTGTTAATCCCAATGAAACAGGGCGAGGAGGTGTCTTTATTGTGCTCCCTATGGTGCAGACTGGTAATTATCCAACACGGTGTAATTGTTGAGGATGCTACGTGAAAAACCTGGTGTCTGCACATCAGAGCAGACGTCTCTCAGCTAGAAACACACATGGCAATGTGTCGCACACATTAGGGCTCAAATGGGCTTAATTACGTGGCGGCAAAATTAAGGGAGAACCCTTTTCCACTCCCCCTGGTTCTACTTTGATACCATTATCTTTTCCCCTCTCGCAGTGATCCTCCTCTCCTCCTCCTCACTTTCATGTTGCCACAGGGACTAAACTCCTCTCTGTGTCAGGGCTGCAGGAACATGACATTCGCTTCTTTAAAAAAGAAATCCAGAACCAAAGAGCACAATAAAGCATACCAGAGAGCTGTGTGTTTGGGACAGAAAATTACTGACATGTTGTCGGCTGACTGTCTGGCTTTAATCTGCACTCGGCAGCCTGGAAGCTGAACAATGGAGGCCTTGGCCTGTTTTCTGCTGAGGGCCGCTGTCTGCATGTCACAGACCGGCACTTTGGTATAAACACGCCAGTGGCTGGACATCGACTGGTGTGTGTATTTACCCCTCTGCACTGCTCTGTCAGCCTGCTCCACTTTGATTGTTTGACAGTGGGACGGCTCTTTTACTGAAACTCAAACCCCTCCCTCCCTCGCCTGTGATTTATGAGAGGAAGAAGTGACAGGGGGTTACATGAGGAGAGAAAACATACATCAGCACGCACTAACCACACACTTATAGTGATATGCTTGAGAATCACACAACCCGCACGTCATTAACACTGTTAATCACAGAGCTAATACTTCAATGGAAGTGGACTGCTGCATGCATGAACGACTGCGAGACGGGTGTGTGTTTATGCCACCTGAATGAAGTGCAGCACATGCACGCTCACACACTGGCAGACGTGCACACGTGTGTGCACATAGCTTATATAAGTGTTTTTTTTCAAAGTGGGGTCCGGGGACCTCCAGGGGGCCCCAGGAAACAGGGGAATCATTTATTTTATAATATATATAACTATAACAAATAGGGGTCTGTGGTCTAATTTTCTCAGTTTAGGGGTCCTTGATGTGAAAAAGTTTGGGAACCACTGGCTTATATGACAAGCTTAAAGCTGCAGTAGGCAGTATATATTTTTGGCATCATTGGGCAGAAATTCCATAATAACCTTTCAGCATATTATAATGCAAGTGTTCTGAGAGATAACTAGACTTCTGCTCCTCCTCATGGCTCTGTTTTCAGGCTTTAAATAATCTAACCCGTGACGGGAGACTTTGACCAATCACAGGTCATTTCATTGAGAGAGCGTTCCTATTGGCTGTGCTCCGGTCATGTGACCATAACTTGGCGTTCCTTCACCCGATTTCACAATGGCGGCGGCGTCACAAACGTTCTCATTTTACAGCTAAACCGTGCACTACAAGATGATTCTGAAAACATTCGAGGAGAGAAATAGACATTAATGTAACAGAATATTGATTCATATTTGATCAGCGCTGCCTAGTTTGACCGTTTGGTCGGAGTTTGCGAGTGATTGACAGCCGGCTCTCATAGACGGCAGCTGGACAGCAGACCTCAGATCAGCTCTGACTGCTTGTTTTCCTCCGGTCTGTGAAATCTTGCAGATGCCGTTAGGAGCACCGGAGGACGCAGAGGAACATGATTTTTTTCAGGTTACCTGTTTCATGTACTACTGTCACGATACAGCGACCTTTTTATTAAAAAAACTTTTTTTAATCCAATCTCGCCTACTTCAGCTTTAAGTACAGTACTTGACTAAAAGTACTGAATTACTTTCCGCCAATGAAATTGTTATGCTCCTACTGTTGACTGATGTGAAGTCACAGAGTTCAGACTCCTGCCTGCTGAGGGGTTAAAGGCTTGAGTTGTACTGTGACATACTGTAATGTGGGTGAAAGAGGGCAACGAAAAAAAAAAAGTGCTGGAAGGTGATCTAGTTGTTTGTTTAAACAATGGAAAAATAAAGAAAAGAACATTTACTGGCACAAAAATTCACTGGCACAACACGAGTTAGCACCGCGGTGCTCTCCGGAAACTGACTTGACTCATTTGTGTTGATGTGCGCATGCCCCCTCTCTCTCCATATGAGAGGAGTTATTGGTGTTAAAAACGTATCACACACAGAGAGAGAGAGACCTCTGACCACTTCCACAGCTCTGGCCTTTGTTACAGAGATCTACATAAACTATGGGTGGTGCTGGTGGTTGGATGGAGTTCACTCACATCTGCACACATGTGGACACAGATACACAAACAGGGCTACCCAACAGGAAGAAACGGCCCCTTTTTTAAGCTTCGATGTTTGAAACTTGATCATCTCTGCTGCTAAATGAAATAATGTGCTGTCCATGTTAATTGCCAATATGATTAATCTACTGTTGTTTCACTGTAACTTCATACACGCAGCTTCCCAGTCATACTCATCATAAAAAGGAGGCCGCCTTTTACACTTGATGACGAAGACCGGGGAAGGATTATCCATCCTTAAAAGCAACACATTACATAATTTTAATAAAGCTTAAAGTTAAAAACAGCAACACAATAATGCGCCTCAACTTCTAATGAGGACAGTGACAAAAGATGAATAGCATCACACAGGCAAACAAACACAAACGTGTGCACACTTCTCTGTAGCGCTCAGTCCACCTGTGTGTAATTAGCAGCAGGCATTTCCCGTCAGGAGGGCCGTGCAGTGCCGGGCAGACTGACTGGGAATCTGACTGGGAGAGTGAGCCTCCCATGGGTAATGAACTTCCCACAATTCCCAGTGAGACAACAACACGACCAACAAGACGCCGTGGAACACAACACCAGGCGACTACTGCGGCAACCAGACAGAGGTGGTGGTGGTGGTGGTGGGGGGGGTCACACGATATAGCGGTTCTCACTGAGCATGTAACACGCTCACACACACAGAGCTGATGCTTCTGGACACCATGCAGACGTCCATCTGCTCACACACACAACCTGAGCTCTTGAATGATGAGGGCGTATCTGTGTCAGATGATGAGAATGGCCGACGGCGATGACAACAACGCCACAAATCAGCAACAGAGCCATGAGATGTTTTATCTCAGCAGCAGCCGTGGAGAAAGTCAGTAGTCTAGTGACCACCGGCCACAAGAGGCCGCTATATCTCTGGATAACACCAGAACTGACTCTCAGTCTTTATATGGGACTCATCACTACTGGAAATCCAGTGGTGGAGGAAGTATTCATTAAGTGAAAGTAGTAATACCACAGTGTGGAAAAGTGTACTGAACTTTTCAGAATAATATATATTACATCACCAGACTATAGTTATTGATGCATTACATCACCTTAATGTTGCAGCTGGTAAAGGTGAGACTAATTACTTTATAAACTGCTGGGTAGCTTATCTTTGATAATATATCCTAATTTATTAGTGGATATGTTGTATTGATAATATTAATAACTAGAATTGCACTCGGAGAGCGCAGACCTCCGCCAACGCGTGACTTTAAAAACAGATCACAGCTCACAGCTGGCGGTACCGTGAGGTGGTCGGCTTATTATTAACACGGTGTGTTTCCGTGTAATGTATCGGCGGATGCCTCTCTCATTCAGCAGCCTTGTTATGTCTGTATAACGTTACTCTACGTTGTCTCTCATCCCGTCAGCTACCGCTTTGTACTCTCTCACAGTGGACGGACAGCAGCTCCCGCACACACATCCACACACGTATCTCTCTGCTCTCAGAAGGAGGCGGGGTCATGCGTCATCAACGCGTCATCAGCTACACTGTGCATGTGTTATACCCAGAGGTCTTAATGTTCTGGCTGATCAGAATCCTTAAAAATATTCCTAAATCCAGATCATGATCCGGATCGCCACCAAAATCTAATGGATTGTTCATTGTGCCACACCCCACCCCTCCAAAAAATTATCCTTCATTCAAATAAATCGCAAACTTTTGGAGTAATACTGCCAACAGACAGACAAACAGACAGACAGACAGACAGACAAACCAACAAACCAACGCCAGTGAAAACATAACCTCATTCCTATGCCTTCGGCCTTGGCGGAGGTAATAATAATAATATTGCAGCGGCCCTGGGTTCAAATCCAACCTGTGGCTCTTTGCTGCATGTCATCCCCTCTCTCTCCCCCTTTCAGTACTATCTCTGTCACTATCAATAAAGGCGTAAAAGCTAAAAAGAATCTAAATCTTCAAGGTAACTGGTGACTAAAGCTATCGAATAAATGTAGTGGAGTATAAAGTACAATATTTCCCTCTGAAATGTAGTGGAGTAGAAGTATAAAGTAGCATAAATACTCAAGTAAAGGTACAAGTATCTAAGTACAGTACTGAGTAAATGAACTAAAACAATTACCTGCTTTGCATTCAGTAGCGATGGTCTCATTCATGCTATTGAATTTAGTTCTCTGCATTATGTATTATGGGTTTTATGATTCTCTGCTGATTGAATAATGACTATGTATGTATATATCTTTTATCGCTCAGGGCATGTGCAATATTTTACATATCTTCGTCTTTGGTCGGCTGTATTGTTTTAGGCTGTCTGCAGCTGTGTGCAGCTCTATCGCCAAAGCAAAGATTCCCCCTTGGGGGACAATAAAATACATCTTATCTTATATGTTATATTATTCAAACATTAGTGAACACCATTTAAAAAGCTGAAGGCCATAAATTTGTGCCTTATGGATGAATGTTTCACATTTTCATCGGTGTGGTTTAACACTCCAGTGGTTTATGTTTACAGACGACATCTTCACAAGATCCGTCTTTATGTTTATTTTCACACGTGTGCTAAATGTGTTTTATGACACTATTTGTTTCTGCTCTGAGTCAGTGAGTTGTGATGTTTCAAACTGAGTGTGGGAAATACTTAGTCTCATTGTCTGGTTGTGTTTAAATACAACCGTCTTTGTATTTGAGTCACTTCTCAGTCACGGGGCAGGATGCATCATCAGGTGAGGAGCATGAAGAGGTGAAGGAAACGGGCAACGATTAGAAGTAAAAGTGTTTTTTTTTTCAGAAAGAACAGAGAGGAAGAAACAGCAAAAAGGTCTAATGAAGCTGCGGGAAAAATTTGGAATAAATCCAGGAAGGAAAATAGAGGCGTGATTGGGTGAATTGAAGAGTGACAGGATAAATAACAAATCAAATTTACCGGGTATCCATCCCGTCCAGCCTTGCCCTGGTGAGGTTAGAGATTAAAGCATGAAGCATTGAAGACAGGTTAGAACACAAACCAACAGCTGCACACAACACACGCTGTATATGAATATGAATATATTAACTCGTCACAAGACCTGAGGCCTGGACTAGCGAAGTGAGTTCAACATACTCAGGGTATCTTCTCATTATCTGGCTTAACTAACCCTAACAAACGAGATCCCGCTAAGCGGTCCCTACGACGGCGGTTATCAACTCGGTTAATAAACCCAGAGTTTTTCTCCATCTGGCTACGAGCGCGTTCACATGAACGGGCGGTGTTTGCAGCATCTGACCAATCACAAACATGGACAAGTCTACAGAATTGCAGACAGACAGGCAGAGCGAACCATAATATTAGACAAATACGAAGAAGTTAAACACATAATCCAGACTAAAAGTAGGAAGGACAGCTGGCTAAAGAATTCCGATGTGTGTGAATGCGTAAATTAAGGGACTGTTTGTAACTTCTTACACGTATAAATCATTGTGGGTCGGTGTCCATTGCGCGCTTGCGTGTGGCTACGCTGTTCAGACGAGACTCCAACACAAACTACACGGAAGCACCAAAACCACAAAATTATATCTAGTGAAGCCCGTCTGTTAAACAGTGTTGGCCGCGGTCGGAGGACGCGGGGGAGACCTTAGCTTTGGTCTCCAGGACCGGAGTCTCTGCTGTACTCTGCTCCTCTCGGCTCCGCAGCGAAAAACGTTATCGTCTCCGACCAAAACTCCGGTGTCTCCCCTGTTCCCTCCGGCCGCGGTCGGGAGGCTGAGGCAGGGAAAGCCAACACTAGGATCAGCATTGATTCATGGAGAGACTTTCGTCTGGTCAGCTAACATTACTGCCAAGCAGCTGAAATATAGAGCGATATTGTGGTTTTAGCTGACGTGTGTCGCCTCACTGTTTTGAGCGATGCTCGTTCATGTCTAGCACAAGCGTGAGCAACAGGACGCTGACTTTCGTTGACTTATCGGCCACAGGTGTCGCTGTTAACAAGCAATTTCTGATTCTTACAAACAGTCCCTTTAATAGATTTATTAATTTAACGGAATACTCAAAAGTCAGATATAGTCGTCTAGATGGGGCAGTGATATTATAAATATCTGTGATGGAAGAATACACCACACTTCTTTATGCCCCTTTGACAAAGATATGGCGTGCGTGACTATTTCAGCCTTCTTTCAGCTGCGTCCCCGTCTCCGGCGCGGTGAAACGGACTTGAGAGCAAGTAAAAAAAAATAAATATAAAAACATAATTCAAAGCGGTAAACACCCACAGCATACAGCCAGATGTCCTTCCTGCATTTGTCAGTTTAAACTGTGTTGTTTTTAGTTCTGGATTATGACTGTAACTTCTTCATATGTGTGTAATATTAATATACGATCTGCGCACCGAGCTCTGATTGGTCAGTAGGCGGTGCTTTTATACGAGTTGATCTCTTATCTGGAACATATACACATAT
>CAKAKR010045889.1:0-17650 GCA_916700685.1 Adelosebastes latens | reverse complement strand
TACGTAGCAACGGTCTGTCATACGTAGCAACGTTCTGTTATACGTAGCAACGGTCTGTCATACGTAGCAACGTTCTGTAATACGTAGCAACGGTCTGTTATACGTAGCAACGGTCTGTTATACGTAGCAACGGTCTGTTATACGTAGCAACGGTCTGTTATACGTAGCAACGGTCTGTTATACGTAGCAACGGTCTGCTATACGTAGCAACGGTCTGCTATACGTAGCAACGGTCTGTAATACGTACAGTTCGGATGTCGGACTCTGGAGGACTGTTTTTGTGTCAAAATATTGATTTCTTCAGTAAGTAGCCGTGTATTCAGCGGGATAATGTTCAGCTAGCGGGTCATTGTTGTGAAGTAAAGCCCTTCAGCGTCTTACTTAGACTCTCACAGCTCTTGCTTAAGATATTTAAGAAGATGTCAGTTTGGTTGCGTGGTTAGCCTAGCTTAGCACAAAGGCTGGAAGCAGGCAGGAACTGATAGCCTGGCTACATCCAAAGAAAAAAAATAATCAACCTTCCAACAACTAAAATTAATTTTTTGTCTTCTTGCTGTCAGATTTCCTGCCGGGAGACGTCAGTCCTCCTGGACTTAAAGGTCTTAAAGGTCTTAAAGGTCCGATGGGATTTCCTGGAGTCAGAGGGGAGGAAGGACAGACGGGTGAGTGGGTGAGAGGAACAGGTGTTTGTGATGTCACATGACATGATAATACATGATATAGGCTGTATTCTAAACCTCATAGTATACTAGTAGTACAAGCTCATACTATACTAGTAGTACAAGCTCATACTATACTAGTAGTACAAGCTCATACTATACTAATAGTACAAGCTCATACTATACTAGTAGTACAACCTCATACTATACTAGTAGTACTTCATACTGTACTAGTAGTACTACCTCATACTATACTAGTAGTACTTCGTACTGTACTAGTAGTACTACCTCATACTATACTAGTAGTACAACCTCATACTATACTAGTAGTACAACCTCATACTATACTAGTAGTATATCCTCATACTATACTAGTAGTATATCCTCATACTATACTAGTAGTACTACCTCATACTATACTAGTAGTACTACCTCATACTATACTAGTAGTAAAACCTCATACTATACTAGTAGTATATCCTCATACTATACTAGTAGTACTACCTCATACTATACTAGTAGTACAACCTCATACTATACTAGTAGTATATCCTCATACTATACTAGTAGTACTACCTCATACTATACTAGTAGTACATACTGATTTGGCCAAAATGTAGTATGCAGTATGCGAACAAAAGCTAAATCCACAGTATGCCAAAAATACCCGGATGTTGTACTGATTTGGAAAAACTCTCCCGTCTGCATCGGACCAGTCTACCTCGCCTACTGTATCCCACAATGCAAAGCGCTGGACCGCTACAGGCTACGGTTACAACAACAACAGCAGCCAGAACCGGCTCGTTTTTTACATTTTTCGTAGCTATTTCATCACTAAATTCACTTCTGAGAGTTTCTGAGGAAAGAAGTCAACTGTGTATATTCTGAATATTGACAGTTTTACGATATTAGACGGTGAATCGAACATTTGCTCCGACGTTTTCAGAGTTAAGAAGCTCCACAAACTGCCTTGACAGCTAGCTAGTGCCTGCCGAAAAATGCCTGAAAAAAGTCCGAAAAATTTCCAAAAAAAGTAATAAAATATCCTATAAATAATTTTCAAAAAAATTTCAGACTTTTTTCGGTCATTTTCGGACATTTTTCGAACATTTATCAAACATTCATCAGATTTTCATTTGACTTTTGTTTTTAAACTTTTTTCAGCTTTTTTCAGACTATGTTTTAGACATTTTGCAGACATTTTCTGTAATTTTTCGAACATCCATTAGATTTCTTTTGGACATTTTTCAGATTTGACATTATTCTGACTTTTTTTCGGAAAATTTTCGAAAGTTTATGAGTTTTTCTTTGGATATTTTTCGGACATTTCTTGATTTTTTTCAGACTTTTTTTGGTAATTTCTTGGTAATTTTCTGTTTTTAGACATTTTTCGAACATTTATCGGATTTTTTGGGATGTTATTCGGACCCTAGCTGTACAGTACAACAATGAGGGCCTCAAGTTTAGCAATTTTGTATAGTGTGCACTATCGAGCCATTTTGTCACACCTATATGCGAGACCCATAAAATATATAAATTTTAACCCTTTTCTGATTCATGTGCAAATTGTCGTTCGTTTTTGAGCATGTTTAGACCCTAAAAAATGAAATTCATTTCGGAGAATAATAATAAACATAGCGATTTCACTAGGGCCTCGCCAACCCCGGGCCCTACAAGACTTCTGATATTCATGAGATTGAAGTGTTTTGCGTAATTGATTGATTGTTGTTTGTCAGGTGTGAAGGGGGAGTTGTGCACGGTCTGTCCGCTCATTCCTGGTCCGCCGGGACCTCCAGGTAAACCCGGAGAGCCAGGTGAAGACGGGGTGACAGGTAAGAACCACACCTGACTCTGATTATTTTAGATATTGGTCCGGTGATCGACGTCAGCATCGCCATCATTATTTACCAAAGTAAAAGTCTTTCAAGTTTTTAGTTGTTATTCACTTTTAACTTGAAGTGTAAATGATTAATTCTCGTTGTTACAGAATAATGAAACTTTAAACGTGTTCACAGTGACCAGACCAGCAGACAGCAGGATCTGATCCAGCGTCAGATTCAGTGTTAAGATGACAAGCAGGTAAAACTCACCTGTCTGTCTCTGTGATGTCATTCTGTGTCCAGGATCGGTCGGATTTCCAGGACCCAAAGGTCACAAAGGGGTCAAAGCTGTTGGAGGACCACCTGGTCCACAGGTGAGCTGATCACCTCCATACACTCTTCTAAATGGCTGCCACGGCCCTCAGGGGCCAAATTTGTCGTGCCCCGATATCTATATCTTATCAACATATAAACCTACATCTGTGACCAATTTGTTGCTTTTATCGCAAAATGCACAATTGTTCAGCTTAACTGACGCGATATTCACTGTCCAATCAGAAAGAGACAACTGGATCAATCAAGAGATTCTGATGGAGAGCCTTCTGATTGGATAGTGAGATTGTAACTTCGGTGTGATTATTGAGATACCTCATTACTCCCTGTTGTTCTGGATTTAGGGCCCCTTTGGTATCCCGGGGCTCCCGGGTGCTCCAGGTCCTGTTGGTGACCCTGGGATCATGCAGAGGGTTGGGCAGAAGGGTGAGGAAGGGGACCGGGGGGAGTCTGGACCACAAGGTTTCGAGGGAGTTGACGGATCTCCGGGACTTACGGGATCAAAAGGTGTTCTGGGACAGAAAGGAAACCCTGTGAGTATCAGATACGTCGTCCGTAGAGACCGTCTGTCCAGTCCAGACCGGCTCTAAGACCTCAAACACAAAGAAAACAGGGTTCTGATGGAAACTGGATATAGTCGTGTTTCTTACATATCTATAAGTAGGGATATATTTGATGATCTGTGGGCTGAAATCTCAGTCACACTTCATTTTTTACAGGTTATTTAACCTCCTTCATGACAAGCTAGTATGACATGGTTGGCACCGATGGATTCATCAGGTTCTCTAGTTTCATATGATAGCAGTATCTTCAGTCTAGCTTTAAAACTGAGCAACTACAACCTAAAAATCACATTAACATGTTATTATCTCGTTAACTTTGACAGAACAGAAGTGATATTTAGATGCCGTTTCTCTGTAATGCTGCTCTCAGGGGCCTCTGGGACCTAAAGGAGAACGGGGCCCGCTCGGGGAGACTGGTTTCAGAGGACTACCAGGACAGATGGGACCTCCAGGACCACCTGGAATTGGGGATCCAGGACCTCCAGGATCTAAAGGCAATGTGGGAGTCCTGGGACAACGAGGAGATCCTGGAAAACCAGGTGAGTGTGTCTGGACTGGAGGGGTGTCAAACCCAGAAGTCACTCCTAACTCGCCAGAAATCCCCAGACTGATGGTTTGTTGGTCACGAGGAGTAAAATCATTGAGATGCTTCCAGTCTGCAGAAGCTTTAAGGTTATTAAAAAGATCGTTTTGACAAAAACTGAATCATTTCTGAGACTTTGTGTGGGATGTAGAGGAGAACTCGGGCTGTCTCTGTGACAATTCTCTCATAAAAATTCATAAAATTAAACTGATGGATAATGACTCAAGGTTCCTCAGTGAGAGCGGATTAAAAGTTATTTGGACACAATCATTATTCCCTGATTGGACGTCACCAATTACAATTGTACGTGGGTTTTCTTATCTGAAATAAATAACTCCTAGGTAGGACTGGTTGTAGTCCTAAGTTTACTCTCAGACCCAGAACACACACTGACAGCCGCTCCGTCTGTTCGTCCAGGTGAAAAAGGTTCTCCAGGTGAAATCAGAACCTCTCCAGGAGATCCAGGACAGAAAGGAGAGAAAGGTTTATCAGGAAACCCCGGACCTGAAGGTGAGATGGGTCGACCTCCTGTAGCTTCGTGTGTCGAAATTACTTTTTTTTAAAAAAGAAACCTCATGAAGATACTCACCTGTTGTCGTCTCTCCTGCTGGTCTCAGGTGTGACGGGACCTCCAGGTGCTCCAGGATCTCTTGGTCCAAAGGGAGAAAGAGGAGATGATGGATTTTCAGTCCAGGGGCCTCCGGGCTTCCCCGGGGTCAAAGGTCCGGTTTGAGAACGGTGTTGAACAGTTAAACAGTCAGCTGAGGGTGTAAAGAAGATGATAAATAACAATAATAACATTGTTTTGGTTTTGCTCAGGACTCAAGGGCCCCCCAGGAGCTCCAGGTTTACCAAGTTTTGGTATCAAGGGACGGGCGGGGCCATCAGGACCCCCAGGGATGCCGGGCACCAAGGTAACGTGGTCTCGTACAGACAGGAAGTCATCAACATAAAGAAAGTAAAGGTTACCCCCTCGATGTCACTCACTCATCCATCTTCAACCGCTTATTCGGGGTCGGGTCGCGGGGGCAACAGCTCCAGCAGCGGACCCCAAACCTCCCTTTCCCGGGGCCACATTAACCAGCTCTGACTGGGGGATCCCGAGGCGTTCCCAGGCCAGTGTGGAGATATAATCTCTCCACCTAGTCCTGGGTCTTCCCCGTGGCCTCCTCCCAGCTGGTCGTGTCTGGAACACCTCCCTAGGGAGGCGCCCAGTGGGGGGGGGGGCATCCTTACTAGATGCCCGAACCACCTCAACTGGCTCCTTTCGATACAAAGGAGTAGCGGCTCTACTCCGAGTTCCTCACGGATGACTGAGCTTCTCACCCTATCTCTAAGGGAGACGCCAGCCACCCTCCTGAGGAAACCCATTTCGGCTGTTTGTACCCGCGATCTCGTTCTTTGGGTCACGACCCAGCCCTCATGACCACAGGTGAGAGTAGGAACTAAGACTGACCGGTAGATCGAGAGCTGTGCCAGAAGGCACACAACGGTGCGGTAAAGCGAATGCGATACCGCCCCCCTGCTGCTCCGATTCTCCGGCCAATCTCACGTTCCATAGTCCCCTCACTCGCGAACAAGACCCCGAGGTACTTGAACTCCTTCACTTGGGGTAAGGACTCATTCCCTACCCGGAGTAGGCAATCCATCGGTTTCCTGCTGAGAACCATGGCCTCAGATTTAGAGGTGCTGATCCTCATCCCGGCCGCTTCACCCTCGGCTGCTAACCGATCCAGTGAGTGTTGGAGGTCACAGACCGATGATGCCAACAAGACCACATCATCTGTAAAAAGCAGCGATGAGATCTTCAGCACACCGAACTGCACCACACCTCCCCCCGACTACACCTCGATATCCTGTCCATGAATATCACAAACAGGATTGGTGACAAAGCGCAGCCCTGGCGGAGGCCAACTCCCACCGGAAACGAGTCTGACTTGTTGCCGAAAACCCGAACACAGCTCTCGCTTTGGGCGTGTGTGGCCCCCTTCGATGTCATCACCCTAAAAAAAACTTGGATATTTGAGTGAACTCTGTGTAGTTTCAAGACAGTTGCAGGATGTTTTGACATATGCGATACATATCACGCAGGGATTTACACACAAAGCAACCTCAAGACCTTTCCAAAACAATGCTCATTAACCCTCTGAAACCCACAATAGAGACGTTTTAGTCTTTTTTAGGGGGGTACAGGGGGTCTTTAGGGCTGAGATAGCAGGTCAGCAGTAGATGTGGTGTACATCATCTGACAGCTGGGAAAACTGGGATTTTTGGGGTAGATACCATTTGTTACACGGTGCTAAATTGAACCATTTTTTACCACTGGAGAATTGATAAAAAATGATCAATAATCCCTCCAAAATACCACATTAAGAAACCAAGACCTTGAGGAACACCATAGAAAAAGACATGCTGTGATTTGGTATCAAACACTTTTGGACATTTTGGAGATTTCTGCAAGAATTACATTTTTCGCCGATTGGATGGCGAGTACTTGTTGTCAATCTAGCTAGGAAAGCCATCCATCCTCTGAATGCTCTAGGTCTCTAGTTTGATCCATCCATCCTCTGAATGCTCTAGGTCTCTAGTTTGATCCATCCATCCTCTGAATGCTCTAGGTCTCTAGTTTGATCCATCCATCCTCTGAATGCGCTAGGTCTCTAGTTTGATCCATCCATCCTCTGAATGCTCTAGGTCTCTAATTTGTGGCTGTAAAGTTTCATGAGGCTGTGATTATCCTAGAGGTCACCACATGTCATTTTATGCAGTGAGGTCAATGAAATGTCTCCTATGGGGACTAATATCATCACACCTGAATACATTTGGGCTCATTGGATCCACCAGAGTCTCAGCTTTACAGGGAGACCCAATTTATATAATTCATAGACTGTTTAGGGACCACAGAATGCAGAAATATTCAGATACACCATTTTAGAATAGGAGACAATAACACATTTGTACTGCATGTGATTATCATAAAGTGTCTGTAAAGGGGAGACTCGTGGGTACCCATAGAACTCCTGTATCCTGTGGTGGTTTACTTACTTTCATGTTGGTCTCTGTGGTCACAGGGGGACAGCGGTATCGGTTTCCCAGGTCAGCAGGGTCAGTCGGGCCCCCAGGGGGAAGACGGCTCTGTGGGGCCCCAAGGTAACCCCGGATCCCAAGGACAAGATGGAGCTCCAGGACCTCCAGGACAAGACGGACCTCCCGGACCCAAAGGTACCTCATTTAAGATCTGATGGGTTTGAAAACAAAGTGAACTTTTAGTGAACTGAAGTGTCTCTCAGGTCGTAGTGGTCTGGATGGTGTACCTGGTCCTTTTGGTTGTGTTGGACCGTGTTTACCTGTTGATCCAGGACCTGAAGGAGAGCAGGGACAGATGGGCGTCATCGGATTCACAGGTAATATCTAGGGATGCACCGATACCAGTATCGGGTATCGGGTCCGATACTGTGCTCATGTACTTTTACTCGTACTCGCAAAACGGCTCCGATAAAATTGCACCGATACCACTTTACGGCAGCTTGACGTTAACCTCTTGTCAACATCTTTCGGGTCCTATTGCACGCGCTCACACCCCACCTCCCCGACGGTGCGGGCGAGACGGGCCGGTGGTGTGCCCGACCGATCCCACCTCAGCTGGCGCGCGCCAGCCCTCACTTTCATTGCGCCACGGGGTTTTGCTTGCACCCTCTGACTCACGCATGCGTTAGACTCCTTAGTCCGTGTTTCGGTGGGTTGCCGACATCGCCACAGACCCCTGGCGCCTTTTACGTGGGCCGAGCCCCGCCCTGGGGCGCACTACGGACGGTCCGCCCCGGAGACGCTTTGGCCACGGCCCTGGGAAGCACCTTCGCCCCGAGCCTTTCCAAGCCGACCTAGAGCCGGTCGCTGCGCACCGCCTCGTATGCGGGACTCCCCAGCCTGCCGTGTGTCGCTCACACCCTCCAGCTGGCTGTTAACGAGGGTCTTTTGGCACAGAGAAGTACTCGTATCAGTACTCGGTATCGGCGAGTACCCAAATGTAAGTACTTGTACTCGGTCTGAAATAAGTGGTATCGGTGCATCCCTAGTAATATCTCTACATGTTTGTGTCCCTACACAGGATCTTATATCCACCTCCTCATCTGACTCGTAAATAAAAGGAGATTACCAGAACATTTCCTGAGCTGAGAGTTTGTAAAATAAACTAAAACCACGATGAGAAAACTCACCTGTCTAACAACAGGTATCTCTTCTTGCAGGGACTCGGGGCCCAAAGGGTGTGAACGGTGACCCCGGGCGGCCTGGCGTAGGAGCCATGGGGCCTCAGGGACCGCAGGGGGCGTCGGGATTTGATGGAGCTCCGGGTCCAGCGGGGGAAGTTGGACTGAAGGGCCTGAGAGGGACCAATAGGGAACCAGGGAGCACAGGTAAGGAGGCGTGGCCACCCCTGCTCTCTGTAAACCTGCTGAAACACACTTTGAGCTGCTAGTAAATCACATATATGTGTGTGTTAGGTACCAGAGGGGACTTGGGTCCTCCAGGAGCCCTCGGGACTCCAGGGGATGATGGGAAACCAGGAGAGACGGGACAGCCAGGACCGAAAGGTTTCATCAACCAACCAACCAACCAATCAATCAATCAATCAATCAATCAATCAGTTTTGTCTGACTGTAACTGTCTACGACCTGTCTATCTGTCTGTCTGTCTGTCAGGTCAGATGGGTGTAGACGGGGTGAGGGGTTCTCAGGGGCCTCAGGGGCCTCAGGGGGACCGAGGAGAAACCGGACCAAAAGGGTTCCAGACAGCTGTGGAGATGTACGGAGATCCTGGAGACTCTGGAGAACCTGGTACTCTGTTCTACTCAGTTCTATGTGACACTAGTAGTACTGGGAGAAACTGTGTCGAGTATCGTTTTAGTCTGTGCTGACGTCATGATGAGGTCACGGTGTTAGCTGGAGGCTAACGCTAGCAGTGGGCTAACACTAAACACGTCACCATGGTTACTAGGAGAGGGGGAGGGTTATAAGCCTACAGCAAGCAGCTAGTTAGCTTAGCTTAGCATAAAGACTGGAAACAGGGGGAAACAGCTAGCCTGGCTCTGTCCAGAGGTAATGAAATATACCAGCACCCCTAAAGCTCCTTGTTAACATGATATATTTATCTTGTGTTGGAGTTGTACAAGAACTGCTGCTATGAATCATTTGAGCTCCACCTCCTTCTTCTGTCTGTCTACTTCCTGTCTCACCCTCAGGGCCAACAGGTATCACTGGTAGTGAAGGAGAGAAGGGCCTCCGGGGGCCACGGGGCCCTGACGGCAGCAACGGTACACCTGGAAACGGCGGGCTGCAAGGTGAACACAACCAACTGAAAATACTGTTTGTTTGTTCGGACCTTTATTGGCTACCTGCAACGTAGTGTCTATTGAAAAAGTACGAATGACGAGTTCATATTTTCATGACTATGAAATCATAATTTTGCTGAATGTGTGTGTTTCTGTCAGGACTTCCTGGAGACACCGGCAGAGATGGAGAGAAAGGTCCTCCTGGTCCCTGTGGACTCAACGGTGACCAAGGAGAGATGGGGAAGCCAGGTAACGTTCCACCAACACAAACATTTTAAAAAGGCAAATATGGGAGGATTTAACATTAATAAAACAATAAATTTAAGTGTCTGTAAACAATACGCAGACTTTAAGAACCTCAAATTTAACTCTGCAGCAACACTAGAGCTTGAAAAAGATCAATGTTAGCGGTCTGAAACACACCATGACCAGAAATACGTTTATTCAAGTGTGCTATTAGTATACTCCTTTTAAACTGAAAATAAGAGAGTATAGTTTCAGTTTACTTATTACGTACTTATCGGAGATATACTTAATAAAAGCATACTTAATTATACTTGGCTTATGCTTGCTTTTTGATACAGTAGCCTATAAACTGTAAAACTAAACTAAAAGCATACCTATAATTTCCTTTGTAGTATAGTTCACTTCATAGTTTAGTTGCAGTACAAAATACAACTTAGAAGTAAACTAGCGGTGTACTCAAAGTCAAAGTACAATATCAAGTACTTTTATAAACTAAAACGTGGGCCAATTTAATCCCAGGACATTTTAAAGTAGTACACTTACAAGTATACTACTATTGCATTGATTTTAGTACCTACTACATAAAGTATACTTGTGAAATATACTTCACTTTACTTCATAAAATAAACTTGAAGTATACTACTTTTTCGTGAGGGCAGTATACTTCTAAAACATCAACTCTCTGTAACAATACTTTGACTTTAAGAAGACAAACTTTCCCTCTCTGGGAGGATCGACTTCTCTAAAATCTCCCGGTGCTTTCTGTCCAGGTTTTAAAGGTGACAAAGGTTGTGCAGGGCCTTGCGGGGAACCCGGATCAGACGGAAAACCAGGACCAGAAGGACTTAACGGTGCTAAAGGAGAACCAAGTCAACCTGGACCAGGTTCTAAAGGATTTCCAGGAGAGAAGGTATCAAACACAAGCATGACTAACCCTTTTAATCATTAGACCCAGCTCAACAAATAACAGACCGTTGCTATGTATAACAGACCGTTGCTACTTGTAACAGACCGTTGCTATGTATGACAGACCGTTGCTATGTATAACAGACCAGGTTGCTATGTATAACAGACCGTTGCTACGTATAACAGACCGTTGCTATGTATAACAGACTGTTGCTATAGACGCAGCTCTGATGTCGGACTCTGGAGGACCGTTTTTGTGTCAGAATATTGATTTTTTCAGTAAGTAGCCATGTAATAATCAGGATAATGTCCAGCTAGCGGATCATTGTTGTGAAATAAACGATGTGAAGGGGTCTTGCATCGGCTTGAAGGGGTTTATTTCACAATAATGACCGGCTCGCTGCACATTATCCCTTACTTGTGAATTCTGTCAGAGGTATCGGGTTCATCAGTTTAAATTTATCTAGAGGTCCAGCTGTTATAATTAGTTGCAGAAAATGCATATGATTGGGCAGAGTGTCAATATTTTTGGAATGTCCTTTAATATATTATTTTAAGGTGCTTTAACCCCTAACCTGATATCCTTGTATGCAGATGACATTCTGCTTTATGTTGCCGGTCTATGGCCCCAAGTCTTAACCAGTTTTGTCTGCTCCATCTTTGTTTTGATGGTTTCTGTTTCATGTGTTATGTTTAATTTGAACACATTTTACATATTTATGTATTTATGACCTGGATATATCTTCTGTTATAGATTTAAAAGTTCCTTAAAAAGGCAAGTTTCCGTTGTAACAACACTTATTGAAGTGTCTTCCCCTCCTTGGTCCCCCTCTCAGGGGGGTCCAGGATGTTCAGGATCACCAGGTGCGAAGGGGAAACCAGGGGACAGTGGGAACTCTGGTCCTCCAGGAGACTGTGGCCCCTGTGGCCCCAAAGGACTTTCTGGACACCCGGGATGCAGAGGTATGATTTATTACAGTTTATTACACGGCTTTGTTGAATACTCAATTCTGATTGGTCAATTACGGCGTTCTACGTTCTAGTATTTCTTTATAGCAGACCGTTGCTATGTACAGCAGACCGTTGCTAAGTACAACAGACAAGAAAACTAGAAACTCAAATACTGGCAAAAAGCTCAGGGAAACGCCAGGAGAAACACAACTCTTGAGGAGCGACGATGAACTGACAAAGAATCAGGGGAACCACACGGACTAAATCCACCTGGAGAACAGGATGATTGAACACAGGAGGAACAAATCAGGGTGGGGCAGATAATCACAAAAGGCGGAAACAAACAAAGGCAGGAAGTAAAACCAGTCAAGACACAAGAGGAGGGAATTTATCACAATAAAACAGGAAACACTAGAATGAATGAATTTAACAGAAAACCAAAATCCTCTAGACAATACAGAACTAATAATCCACTAAAAAGATGAACACAAGATAGTCTGAAATCTTAACAAAAAGGAAAAGTCCAATAGCATCTGTGCACAGACTGTGACAACAATGGTAACCAGTATCCAGCTTCTTTAGGCACTGGTCGGGTGTATTCATATAGAGCGGATTATTGTAATCCAATAAAGGTCAAAAAGTTGCCGAAATCAAATGTTTCCTCGCCTGGAGGGAGAAACATGATAAGAATCAGCTTGGAAACCAGGTTTTCAGTGTGTGATTTGAAAGACAAGTTATAATCAATAATGATACCTAAGTACTTCTATGTTGTGAACATTTCAATATCAACCCCTTGAGCAGTTGAGACCTTAGGAAGATTGCCGATCTATTCGTGCAGGTAACCCCTCCTCTGCTCAGCTGACAGCTGAGTAGTGTCCCTCACTTGTTCTTTGGAGGTAAACCATTAAATTAGCAAAGTAAAATGATAAAACAATTGCCCCAAAAGAAACATCCGGCGATGTATTCAGCCAAACGCTGATAGCCAATATATTCATCCAATTGCCCAACCCTATAAAGTTGACAGCTGTAACTCACTAGAACGCTCCGTAAAGCTGAGAGGAGCATAGATTACCACACCTTCCACAAGCTAAATTAAAGCCTACGTTAACCTGTCTGTCTGATTATCTGTCTCTCCGTCTGTCTGTCTGTCTATATCAGGTCCTCCTGGGACTCCTGGTGAAAAGGGTTGTGATGGTCCTGCGGGGAAAAATGGCCCTCCGGGACCCACCGGCCTCACAGGTACATAAACCAGAGTAACATCAGGTAGCAGTACTACAGTACTACAGCACTACTGCAGTAACACTGCTACTGATTTAAAGACTTTTAGACGTTTCAGTCAGTTAATTGTATCTTCATCTCCAGGTAACAAGGGGGCTCCTGGAGATCCTGGTCCAGCTGGTCCCAGAGGGAACCAGGGACAGGACGGCATACCTGGACCTCCTGGAGAGAAAGGAGCCATGGGAGGTAGGAGACCGGACTGGAAGAAAACTGATGGGACAGTTCAGGTTTCAGATTCAGCTCATAACCCAGCCTGGTGGTGGTCTTGATCTCTGATTGGTTGCTTTCTTTTCCCCCAGCTCCTGGAATTGGACCCCGGGGCCCAGAGGGGAAGACAGGTCCTCCTGGTGAGTCCTCGGTTGTGATTGTGAGTTTAGTTCAGGCAGAAGAAGAGGAAATAAAACACAATACTCTCCCACCTCCTCTGGTCTCCTCAGGGTGTGCTGGGGAGGAGGGTCCTCCTGGTGTCTGTGGTCCACCTGGTCCCCATGGTCCTGGGGGAAACCCAGGTTGCCCTGGTCCTCCTGGACCTCCTGGTCCTCTTGGTTATCCTGGCAGGGAGGGAGTCTGCACTGAAGGAGGCAAAGGAGAAAATGGACTCCCTGGAGGTCGAGGACCCAAAGGTGACGAGGCACATTGAGTTTATTAATCAAACAATGAGTGGACTGACAAAGTCATCTCACCACAAGGTCCATTTGGTATCGGTTCTGGAGATTTTGATCTTGATGTTGAAGTTTCCATTCCTCCGAGCTCTTGAGGAGTTCTCATCCACGAAGGCAGAAACATCTCATCATTCATGTTCCCCTCAGGATGAACTCTAATAACCCATCATCAGGTCAACATTGTGTCCAATACTTAGGCAGCATATTGCTTTCACAAGAGTAAGAGTCCTAAGGTCCAGGAGCTGGTAGGGCACCGTCAGAGAAGGGGATGAAGAGCTCGCCGTGTACCCAAAAACATGGACCAGAAGGGGAGCTCTGTGGGGTAATGCTGCTGGGACAAAAGTCCGGGTCTGATCAGGCCCTGCTGGCTCTACAGGATGACGGTATCTGATGTTGAAAGACCTGAAAAACTTGATGAGTCCATGTCAAGTCACTGATGATTAGTCCCAATGCACCTGGTTTATGACCAAATACCCGCAGCCTCGGCTATCTGATGTCATCATTTGTTTTAAAGCTGTGACCCTGAGGTCTCTTTCACACCTGCAGTTTAGCTCAGTAGGTCTGGACCAAGGGAAAACCCTTCCATTGTTGCCTCTTACTTTTGTTTGTCCATACAGACAATCATAAATCATCTGCATACGGAGACAACTAGACTTCCAACTAGCTTCCTTAACGTGATACGTGTCTCTAAATGAAGGTTAAGAGAAGGCAGATGCTGAGTTAACTTCAGATGGTCAGAAAGCTAAAGAAAATAATCATGTCTGTGTCTCTGTAGGTCCGCCGGGCTTTCGGGGTCCTCCTGGTCCTCCAGGTCCTGGTTTTAAAGGAGAGATGGGATTTAAAGGAGCAACAGGTGGCCCGGGACCACCTGGTTACCCAGGTGACCCTGGCCCTCAAGGCAAACCGGTCAGTACATCCATCCATCCATTTTCTTCCGCTTATCCGGGTCTCGGGGGCTGTAGGCTTAGCAGGGAATTCCAGACGTCCCTTTCTCCCAGCGATGTTTTCCAGCTCTTTCTGGGTAGACCCAGCATGTTCTGGGTCTACCCCCGGGCCTCTTACCAGTTAAACGTCCCCAGAAAACCTCCACAGGGAGGCGTCCAGGAGGCATCCTGATCAGATGTTGAGCTGCTCAGCTGGTCCCTTTAGAGGTGAAGGAGCAGCGTCTCTACTCCGAGCTCCTCACCCTCTCTCTAAGGCTGAGCCCAGACACCCTACGGAGGAAACTCATTTCGTCCGCTTGTATCCGCGATCTCATTGTTTCCGACACTACCCAAAGCTCTTGACCAGAGGTGAGGGGTCCGAACGTAGATGGAGGCGGTGCGTAACGCGTGGATCCATCAGCCTCAAACTGCCGCCGTTTAGGAGGAAAGGGCCCCCAAAACCTTGTGAACCTGTAGACTCATCTTGCTATCTGAATAATGAACCCTTTAAATAGCAGGAAAATACTGCACCAGACTTTAGACCAGGTTTTTGTTGGTTAGTCGCTTTCTGCTCCCTCAAGATAGCAATGCGCCAACAAAGCGCCTGAACACACCTGATTTTAGAAGAAGAAACCTTTATTTGTCATAGTACATACAGGTACATACATGAAATCTGACCTCTGCATTTAACCGATCCTAAGTATTTTAGGAGCAGTGGGCTGCTGTAAGGGGTTTAGTGTCTCGCTCAAGGACATTTCAACATGAAGCCTGTAGGAGCCGGGGATTGAACCGCCAACCTTGTGGTTAAAGGACGCCCATGCCCACCCAAAAAAATGTATTGTGCCCACAGCTACAAGAGCTGGCCGCTTCGAACTTATCTTCGAGGTTGCATGATATGGATATACCTCAGAAGTAGCCCGGTGCGGACTTTCTTTGGTTTCCGTCTGGTCTTTTTTAAGACCAACATGGGCGCAAGTACATTTGCTACTCATGCCAGGATCAGACTACAGGATATGTTTGACGGTTACGATGGTCACTATGTCAGATCAGACGATTGAGAGTCATAAATTCTTGCCGTGACTTGGCCGCGACACATGACAGACTGCATTTCGGTCCCCTGTTCTGACAACACACACTCTCCCAGCACCGCCGTCTTAATATACGGGCTTTACCGGGGCTCAAGCTCCCCTGGGGGCCCCACCATGTAAAGGGGCCCACGAGGCTCCAGGGGAAAACAATAATGATATAATTCACAGGGAGAAGAGAAAGCGGGCGCGCAATGGGATGCTCCACGGTGGTAGTGTTTTTTACTCCGACACAACCTAGATTGAATATCCTACCGCGAGGTCCGGCAGCAGTTGAAGGTCCGATGACATCATTCTGCATAATTAAGTAGCCTTCTGTTTACAGCTGTGTGCGTCTGTGCTCAGAAGACGTCGTGGAAATGCTAGACTTTCTGTCAGGACGTTGTGAGGCGTCCAAGACGCGGCGTTGTGGTTGTCGTGTACTATGACACACTACACCAGATAAAAACGATCGATTGTCGCACACGACACTCATTTATCGTTCCCGATCCGAGTCGACACCCTACGACGGCCGTGTCGGGGTATAATCGGGCTGATATCGTGTAGTCTGAACTGGGCATTACACAACGTGGGCGCTGGGCCTGAAACTACATCGGTCTGAAACTAGCAACGTTGTCTGTGCTCCGCTTTGCTCCGGGTTTAAGATAGGGCCCCGAGGTATCTAGTCAATGCTCTTCAATTAAAAGTATTTTCTAAATAATCTTTAACTTTTTTAACAGAAAACAGAATCAAATTGATTAAATCCTCACTTAAAACACATCCGAGTGTATTTGATAGAGTTGTTGTTGACAGGGTGAAGACAGACCACCGGGCCCACATGGACCCAAAGGCCTGATGGGAGACACTGGTGTCACAGGACCTGTTGGTAAGAACTCCAGTCAGATAACCAGTACAACTACAAACAAAGAGTTCTCTCTGACAATCACATGGACATTCATCATCCCGGGATAGTAAAGAATAACTGTGGGTTCCAGGTATGAAGGGGGAGGACGGACCACCAGGTAGCGACGGCTCACGAGGACCTCCAGGACCACCTGGGAGGAGAGGTAACACAGTGGAGTGTAGTACTGCTGACTACTAACACTATAATGTACTGAATACTGTGCGCTGGTAGAAGTACCAACTGTAGTTCTGAATACTGCCCCCTGCAGGCCAGAGGGGGAAGGACGTATCCAGGAAGGTGGTGCTGTTGCCAGGGGACGAAGGCCCAGCTGGAGCCCAGGGAGACCCAGGACCGAAAGGACCCCCAGGGGCCCAAGGGACACCTGGAGGTCCAGGTGAGTCTGGAATAATAGTTCAGTTTCAATCCTTCAGGTGTGAGCTGCGTAAATACCACCACAGTATAGCTGCTGTTTAAGAAGACAGTGCTGTGTTTTGTGGCGGCAGGTTTGAAGGGCAGCGGAGGGAGGGCTGGTAGAAGAGGACCACTTGGTCGTCCCGGATTGAAAGGGGATCAGGGAGACCAAGGCTTCGCTGGATCAAAAGGTAAGAGATCTGTCAGCTTTGAAACAGAAACACACAACTAACATTGGAAATATTACAGAGATTTTAATACTGTTCTTTTTGTATCATTGATTTTAAGCTCATCCTGGTAGTCCTAAATACCTGCTGAACTCATTAGTTCTTTCAAAATATCAACATTAATACTTTTAAAACTCAACAAATCTGAGGAGCACCTGATTCAGCTTCACTCTGCCGGACCCCCTTTACCACCCCAGAACTGACTCTGTGTTGACAGGTGCCGCAGGTCCACGAGGTTCGGTCGGTGCTAAAGGTATCCAAGGACGATCGGGTCCCTGCAGGGACGCGCCAGAGAACGACGGCTTCCTGTTCACCAGACACAGCCAGCAACTCTTTATCCCAGAATGCCCTGCAGGAGCTACTCAGATGTACAGCGGATACTCCCTGCTGTTCATCAACGGAAACAACCGAGCTCACGGACAAGACCTGGGTAACTAAGTACATTCACTCAGGTACAGAACTGAAGGTGTTTAGTGGAGGCAGATGAACTCTCTGAACACGTTAGCTAACGCTAGCAAGTATTGTTGTCTTGTTTTTTTTAACGACGGCTGAAGATAATCTTAGTTTCTCTCAACATGTGCCGTCACTCTCTCTCCAGGATCACCAGAGGGAGTTTAGAGAGTTCACATGAACCAACGGGACCAGATTAGACGACCGATGTCTATAGTTAACTATCCTTCAGTAAAGTCAGTCACAAAGAGAGTCGGACAATATCAGAGAAGCGTTTCAGAGACGGAGAGAAAGGGTTGCTAATAGTTTAGCCTTCTGCTAACAGCAGCTAACGGCTCACG
>CAKAKR010045882.1:0-11499 GCA_916700685.1 Adelosebastes latens | reverse complement strand
AACTAAACGAAACACCGTTTGCTCCACAGGGAGAGCCCGGTGAGAGCGGACCTCCTGGAATCCTAGGGGAGCCCGGAAAGAAGGTATAGAGTTGAAGCGGGATGAGATATCAGGCCTTTTTACCGACTGGTTAATAGCATCCATGAGTTAACAAAGAGCTGTGTGCTGTCGTGGTTGTCAGGGGCCTCGTGGAGAGCGCGGAGAGAAGGGAGAATCCGGACAACCTGGAACTGCTGGACCTGCTGGAGGACGGGGAGGACCTGGAGATGACGGACCGAAGGGAAACCCTGTATGACACCCACGATGAAATGCACACACACACAAAGACACTGACACATACATCAATGACTTTTTTCTTTAGACTTTTTATTGGCATAAGTTCAGACGGCATTTCGACCTCTACTGTTTGACCTCTGAGTTTAGTTTTGTTTGTCTCTAACTTCAGGGTCCAGTTGGTTTCCCTGGTGATCCTGGTCCCCCTGGTGAGCTTGGACCCAGAGTGAGTACACCTTTATTTAAAGAATACATGTCAGCATCTTATTTAACCACCATATCAATAATAGATTATGTTAAAGCTGTGTTGTATGTGGCTACACAGCTGCCAGCAGTTCAGTTCCCTTCAGCTTGTTCGTCCCTATGTAGATATGAAGGGCTCATTCTAAGCTAACAAAAAAACACAATGATTCTTAGTTTCAGGTGATTTTACAATAAAGAAAACATAGATATTCCATTTGTGCCGATAGATCCGGCTAAATCCTACACACTGGACCTTTAACTGAAGAAGAAAAAACACTAATCCTGATCTGCTTTACTTCAGGGTCTCGATGGCGCCAAGGGAGAGCGAGGAGAAGATGGTGAAGCGGGAGAATCTGTAAGTCACATCAATGCAGATATGTGAGTTGTGTGTTGTGAAGCACCTCAGTGTTCTCAATCTGCTCCTCTCTGCCTCCTATATCGCAGGGCTCCCCTGGACCACCTGGTGAGAACGGACCTCCTGGACCCCTAGGAAAGAGGGTAAGGTCACCATCCTCAGCTGACAGGCACCTGTGTTCCTACCAGGGAGGGTTTACATAAGAACAGCACATTCCTCCATCATGCATCCATTCTGCTTCTTTCCTCCAGAGTCACTGGTTGCATTTTTTTGTTTGTTTGTGTGTTTTATTGTGACGTATAGCGTTTCACCAAGTCAACACTTGTTGTTGTTGCTTTGAGAGTTAAAAGAAGAAGAAATATTTTACTTACAAGTGACAGAAACTGCCCCGTCTACCTCGAGATGTGAACTCCTTCAGAAAAAGAAAATCATTTCTTTAGGAGGAGAGCAGTTTTACTTCATCACAGGATACAGCTCTCTAGCAAATTCCATAAAAAAAAGGATAATACACGCATCAAAAGTCACCCTCTTCTTAGGGAAGTTTTTCCTAAAATAAAAACCCACATTTGGCGTCGTCATGGTAACGTGATTATGTCACCGTAAAGTGCTGTCCCCATTCATATTTATACCATTTCAAGCTCTTGAAGCCTCTCACACACACTCAACGGTTTACCAGGTGACATCAGTCAAGTCCCTGATTCCCTACAAGCATGTCTATGTTTTTAGAATTTCACCATGAAATAGCCATCTGATTACAGGCTTTTTAACAACCTGCCAGAAGAGTGCCTTGGACCTTCTTTCTTTTACCTACAAGTACTTGGTAGTGTTGCAGTTTTGCAGTCGGTTTCCAATAATAAGTGCAGACAGTGATGTTGTGATATATTTGACATACAGCTCAATGACGTAAAGTAATCTAGTCTAGTGACGTCTTTCTTGTTATAGATTTGATGAAATTGTGACATTTGATTACAGAATATAATGATATGCACTATTATATGTTTTATTTGCCAGGGCCTTGCTGGAACAAGAGGACCAGAGGGACGTCAGGGAGAGAAGGGAACTAAGGTGAGTCCACAGCTTTTTCAGTACATTTTTTCAGCTCCTTATCAAAGTCTAAATTCCTGGAAAAGGGTTGCCTATTCAGGCCTATTGAAAGAGGCTGGGTCACGCGTCATATCATACCCCAAGACCCGTGTCTGCCCGCGTCCCAGCCTCCTTCAATAGGCCATTAATGAACACAGGCCAGGAATGAAATTAGCACCTGCCACCTGCCAAATACAGTACATGGTAAATGTTGGCTGTGGCAGGTAAAAGTCCAGGTCACCACTGACTCAGCGTTCTACATAGATTTCAGAAGTGGCCGGTAGAAATGTTCAGTGAGTGGCAGGTGAGGAAAAAGCTTCATTTCAGACCACGAACCCAGAATTAATCACTAACTCTGCTTTTATTCTATAACATAGAATGGATGTTGTCTGTGTGTGTTTGTGATGGGGTAAGCTGTGAATTGAATTGCCCTTCTTGGGATCAATAAAGTTGTCTGAATCTGAACATTAGCCACCTGAGAATGTATTTCTCTTCTTCTTTGTTATTTACGCAACCGAAGTTTTAGCAGGTAACTTCTCTTTTCATGTTTCTCGTTGGGCAAATGTGATACATACCTGATACCAGGGGTCGGCAACCTTTAATATCAAAAGAGACATTTTAGGCAAAAAAAAAAATTAAAATCTGGAGCCACAAAACATTTGATCATTGTGATGAAGGTATATATAGTATATAGTATATAAGTCTAATGCAGTGAGGGCCAAAGAGACAATGTACTACGGAGTATTAGGGCCACATTGAGGGAAAAAACATCTGAGATTTCCAGAATAAATTCATAATATTACGAGAAAAAAGTCGGAATATTACGAAAATAAAGTCATAACTTTACGAGAAAAAAAAGTTGTAAAAAAAGAAAAAAAGTCGTAAAATACCTACAACAATGATAAATAAAAATGAAAATGTAAACAAAAAACAGTTATTCATTTTCCATTTTTAAAACTCCTCTTGGAGCCTCTGGAGAGGAGCTGAAGAGCTGCAGGTTGCTGACCCCTGCTTTATACTGATACGTAACGTGTGGAATAACTTTTAAAAACATTTTTTAATCATGTTTCTTGTTGTCATCATTTACAGGGAGACTCAGGTGCTGTCGGGCCCCCGGGAAAAACCGGCCCCGTCGGGCCCCAGGGTCAACCAGGAAAACCAGGAACAGAAGGCCTCAGAGGACTCCCGGGATCAGTGGTCAGTATATACACTTAGATTTAGTTCTGTATTTGTTAATGCGACCGATAGACAGGACGATATTTGCGTGTTGGATGGACACCTACTAAATGTGTTTCTAACTGTGTTCCAGGGTGAGCAAGGATCTCCAGGACTTGCTGGACAGAAAGGACCACCAGGACCTCTTGTAAGATCATAACTTGATCAAACTGCAGTCTTTTCTTCCTACTTCCTTCTCATTCAACCCTCCAACTTTCCTCTTCCATCTCTCCCATCCTCTCTCTCTTCATCTCCTCACTGTCTTCCTCTTCTTCTTCTCCTCCTCCTGCAGGGACCTCCTGGTTTGCTCGGTCTGCGTGGAGACCCCGGTTCCAAGGGAGAGAAGGGACACCCAGGTCTTATCGGTCTCATCGGACCCCCAGGAGAGCAGGGAGAGAAGGGAGACCGAGGTCTGCCCGGGCCTCATGGATCCATTGGATCAAAGGGAGAGAATGTAAGTGTGACCTCCTTCACATCTGCAACTCAACCGCCATTATTCACATTCATGTTGATAATAATGTGAACTATTCTCACGTTAGACATGTGTCGTGTTTCATTAACAGGGAATGTCTGGAGGTACCGGACCCCTCGGCCCTTCTGGTCCTCCTGGTCTGCCTGTGAGTGCCTGGACTGTTTATCCCACGATCTGCCTTTCCTCTTCCTCTTGCCTCAGTTCCCAAGATGTTATAAAGTACTATAGTGATTAGTGAGAGCAGTAAAACTCATCATGAAACTAAAGCCTCTTATCTTTTACAGGGTCCTCAAGGTGTCAAAGGCGCTAAAGGCTCTTCTGTGAGTATACTTTAATGTGTTTGGAACCAAAACAATGAATGAAATGCATCAACTTGGATTCGATGCAGTAATCTGTCTCTCCATGCTGTGTATTTAGGGAGGTGCTGGTCCAAAGGGAGAAAAAGGTGTACAAGGACCTGCTGGACCTCCAGTAAGTACTTCACTAGCATTGCTCACGTCATTGCACCTCACTGTTGATTGATTAACATAATAAACTTGCTCTCCCAGGGCCCGCCAGGCGAGGTCATTCAGCCCCTGCCCATCCAGAGGAGTCCCAAGTCCAAGCGTTCCATCGACGCCAGCCAGATGCTCCCCGAGACCGACATGCCTGCGTCTGACGCCGCCGGCACTGAGTTCCTGATCGGCAGCGAGGGCATGGAGGAGATCTTCGGCTCCCTCAACTCGCTGCGACAGGAGATCGAGACCATGCGTTTCCCTCTCGGCACCCAGGACAGCCCTGCCCGCACCTGCCAAGACCTGCACCTCAGCCAGCCGGAGCTCAAAGACGGTAAGGGGAATGAACTAGGGCTGTCAAAGTCATCGCGTTAATAATCGTTTTAACGCCACTGATTTCTTTAACGCAATCAATCTTTCTATTCTATCCTATCGTTTGAAACTAGAAAAAACCTGATGAATCCATCGGTACCAACCATGTCATACTAGCTTGTCATGAAGGAGGTTAAATAACGCTCCAAACTTACACTAAATGTTGGCGAGGAAAAACTGTCATGTCCATTTTCAAAGGGGTCCCTTGACCTCTGACCTCCAGATATGTGAATGTAAATGGGTTCTATGGGTCCTCTTAACAGACATGCCCACTTTATGATAATCACATGCAGTTTGGGGCAAGTCATAGTCAAGTCAGCACACTGACACACTGACAGCTGTTGTTGCCTGTTGGGCTGCAGATTCAATGTTATGATTGGAGCATATTGTTTTATGCTAAATGCAGTACCTGTGAGGGTTTCTGGACAATATCTGTCATTGTTTTGTGTTGTTAATTGATTTCCAATAATAAATATATACATACGTTTTGCATAAAGCAGCATATTTGTCCACTCCCATGTTGATAAGAGGATTAAATACTTGATAAATCTCCCTTTAAGGTACATTTTGAACAGATACAAAATGTGTGATTAATTTGTGATTAATCACGATTCAATATTTTAATCGATTGACAGCCCTAGAATTAACCTAAAAATGTAGCTGCCACCGGCTCAGAGGAATGGTCCCTCTGTCGTGTTGTTGATGTGGCGATCATTGTCATTTCTCATTGAATAATTCATAACAAGTTTTAACGTTTTTTTTTCCACCTTGCTTCGCCTCTCTGTCGCCCTCTGCAGGAGAGTACTGGATTGACCCCAACCAGGGCTGCTCCAGAGACTCCTTCAAGGTCTTCTGTAACTTCACCAGCGGAGTTGAGACGTGCCTGTATCCCAGCAAGAGCATCAACACGGTCAGTCCACTCAATCAGCAACGCTCCTTAAAATCCCTCTGAACATGAATCCCCCCCAGCACTAACTCCTAGATGTCTGAGTGCAAGTTAAGAAAAAAGGGCTTAAGAATGATGCATTTTTACGGCAGCACGGTGGTTAGCACTGTTGCCTCACAGAGGGTTGCAGGTTCAAACCCGGCTTGAGGCCCTTCTGCGTGGAGTTTGCATGTTCTCCACGTGTTAGCGTGGGTTTTCTCCGGGTTCTCCGGCTTCTTCCCACAGTCATGCAAGTTGTCAGTCTCCATGTGTCAGTCCTGTGATAGTCTAGCGACCTGTCCAGGGTGAACCCTTTGTGTACCTTGGGTGTAGCCCGATGTCAGCTGGGATTGGCTCCAGTCTCCCCGTGACCCTGAATGGGATAAGCGGTTACAGAGAATGGATGATGTATGTAAGTGGTAGTATTAGTCAGTGTTAGTGGAGGTTTGCAGTGTCTGAATGCCCACTGTCTAGAAACTAATTTCCCAATTGCATCTGCATATTGTTTTCTCAGAAATAAAATAACATGGTCTTATGTATTTGATTTATTTGTGCAAAAATAAACATATCAAACTAATACTTGATGTGGATGATTCTTGTGGCAGGTGGCGATGAGCTCCTGGAACAAAGAGACTCCAGGATCCTGGTACAGTCAATTTGCCACCGGCAGTAAGGTTAGTAACCCTTCAGTGACATGAAGACTGGCTGTCAAACTTTTGTTCTTAGTTACTTAATTACCATCCATGTTCTCTTCCTGACTCATTTTCATCATCTCTTCCCCTCCTTTTGCTCTTCCACCTTTTCTTCGCTACTGCCTCCTCTCCACACTCCTCTTCCCAGTTCTCCTACGTGGACTCTACCGGTGAGCCCGTGGGCGTGGTCCAGCTGGGCTTCCTGCGTCTCCTGAGCGTCCAGGCCCGCCAGACCCTCACTTACCACTGCCACCGCTCGGTGGCCTGGGCCGACCGAAGCGCCAAGAACAACTACGACAGGGCGCTGCACCTCCAGGGCGCCAACGACGAGATGCTGAGCTACGAGACCAACCCTTACATCAAGGCCTTGGTCGACGGCTGCTCTGTGAGTTTACACACCTTATTGAGTCTTTGTGGAGAACAGTGTATCTTTGATAATGCTGCACTATAATGATAATAATAATAATAATAATAATACACTTTATTTATGCTTTACATGCTCTAGTAGGCATATCCCATCTAACATCTAGCCAGTGAAGCCAACACATTCTTGAACAGTCTTCCTGTCCTATCAAATTAAACCGCTTCTCTCTCTAAGTGACATCCCTCGTGATCGCACCTCAACGTTATATACATCACATTAACCCTCTGACAATAGAGACGTTTTAGTCTTCTTAGGGGGGTCCAGGGGGTCTTTAGGGGGAGATAGCAGGTCAACAGTAGATGTCACATAGTAGTGGTGTACATCATCTGAAAGCTGGAACTCACAGGAGAAACCACACCACTGCAACGTAAAAAAAAAAAAAACACTGTGTGCTGTCGTCACTGAAAACTACCTTTACAATTTCTACCAGTGTTGTTGTCGATGTAATGAAGCATTCAGCTTAACTTAAGACTCTTTTGATCTACTGTCTATTGGATATTATGTATTGAAATAGAAATAGAATCAAATCAATCAATCAAACTTTATTTATATAGCACCTTTCAAACAAGTCAAATGCAATTCAAAGTGCTGGAGAGACAATTGACAAAAATACAGAGTGTTAAAAATGGATTTAGAGACTAATGCACCAAAACAACCAAGATAAGTTAATTGAATAAGAAAGCAATAAGAGATGGGTGTTTAACATAAAAGAAGATAAATAAAATAACAATAAAAATAAATACAAATTATGAAACTACACAAAATAATTTTAATAAAATAAAATAGAATAAAAGAGATAATAATGATCAGCAATAAAATGTTGTTTAAATAAAATAGAGCAAAATAAACACTATAATGATGATAAAAAAATAAATAAGTATTAAAAATAAAAACCATAAAATTATAAAACACTACATAAAAGCCAGACTAAAGAGATGGCTTTTTAGTTTACGTTTGAAAATATCAATATTTTATTATTTTATTTTTTTATTATTTTTATGTAGGAAGATATGTTTTCACTTATTTTGAATGGGAAAGATAAATAATAAATCCGGCCACCTCATCTCATCAGTTGTGAACTCTCTTAAATATGAACATAATTAAAATGATGTTATTTTTTTTCCACAATCATGCCACCTTGTAAATATGAAACGTGTGTCCGTCTCTCTGCAGTATCGTAAGGGCTTCGACAGGACAGTCCTGGAGATCAACACGCCGCAGGTGGAGCATCTTCCTCTGCTGGATATCAAGGTGTCAGACTTTGGGGAGAGCAACCAGCAGTTTGGCTTTGATGTGGGACCTGTCTGTTTCCAAGGCTAAAAAACACACACACACACATCCACAAATCATCATGCAAAGAACAACAAATACTCAACACACACACACACACACACACACACACACATGCACTTAGAGACACACTTATATATAATATACACGCCAACATACACGCCCAGTAATTTGTAAATTAACTTGTAAATGATATGAAACACACACACACACACACACACACACTCACACAAACACATTTACATATGCAGATGCTGTTGTGAGACAAACACTCACGCTCAAGTACGTGCCTGGGGAACGCAACATCCTCCCGACAATTAATGGACGTCAAACAAAAAAGTAAAGAGGAGAGAAATTAAAAGAAAAAAAAAAAACTTGTGGAGAGGAGACCATCGTTTGGGCGCTACGACCGCGAGAGAAAGGAAGAAGAAAAAAAAACCACAGGAGAGAGTGTTCTTCGGAATCAAACGGTGTTTTCTTTACCAGCAGCGAAAGAGGCCGGCCTGGGGAAGAGGTCAAGCTGTCTCTGATCCCCCCTCTCACTCTTCTCTCCTCCCTGCTGTCTCTCTCTCTCTCTTTGTTTCCACTCATCTCACCTGCTCTACCTCCCCCTTCACCCTCCCCCCAAAAAAAGGGTCACACTTGGACATTTCCTTTTCTTTAATTTCACACTGCGAGCAACGTGGTTGACAGTCGCCCCTTTTATGACCGACAAGAGGTGCGAGAGGCTCCTGTGTAGCCGTCTGCATCTATGATGGTCTGAACGGTTTGATCTTTTAGTCATTCAGATTCTGTTTTGTATCTGTTTTGTACTTGAAGATCTTCTACTCAAAATCAAATCAAACGACACCGAACTGGCCGGAAAATGATGACAAAAGGAGGGCGAACTCTCCCGGTCGTCTAGTTCTGTAAGAACTTAATGAAAGTCCAGCGACTCGTCAGTCATGTTGCTCACATTGAAAACACAGAGCTCTCAGCACAGAGCTCTCAGCTGGGTCCTTTTTGTTGTCATGTTTAGGCTGCATGCCGCCAAGTGAATTTCTACTTTTTGTAATATTCTCTTCATGACCACCTTTATTAAAAGAGTCTGAAAATGTGCTCAAACAATCTGTCTGGTGTCATGCAGCGAGGTTATTGGAGTCCAGTGTGACGCAGGATTTCTTGTCTTCCCTCAGCAGACACTCTCTTTGAATTGTTCATTTGTTAACCAAACCTCCTGCATGCATGCGAGATACAAAGATCCTAGATCAGTGAATTTAAAAGCCATTTGTTTTTTTGTAAACTGTGCTGAACTTGACGCTATTATACTTGCATGTTACTGGTGCCTTTTTATTTAAAAGGGCTGATTCTTCTCCTTTAGATCACGGATCAGGCTACCAGGGTCGCTATACCACACACACACACACACCAGTCCAGTATTTGCTGAGTCACTTTCTAGAGTACTTTGATTTTTCCACCCATTCTGATTTCGCATCCAAGCACAAAACATCATCAGGTTTTAAATATGTATATGAGATTCAAAGTTCCCTCCTTTTTTTTTTTTCATACAGCAGTGAATAAAAATGCATGCTTTACTGAAAAGAAACTGTGTGTGGCAAGGTGCTAATTATACCAAAAGCATAAACGTTTTAGTATTCACTTTGTGTCCTTCCATTTTCTTTAGTCTCTTTTACAATTTCATGAAGCTTTTTACTGGGGAAAATGTGCATTACATTCCATTTGTACAGAAATAGTGATATTCTAATGTATTTATTTAAAACAAACAGGGTGCTTTGAGATTAAAAATACACGGACCACCAAATATTCCAGTCAAATGTGGTATATTTTGTATTTATTTCCTGCAGCTGACACTTGAAAACGTCGAGTGAACGCGAGTGACTCACATGTTAAACTCAAACTAGCCAGCCTGAGTTATGGTGCTTCTGTTCCCGCCCCTGTCCAAACTCCTTTTTGTAGAACCAAAGAATCTGTGGCCATATTTTATTGTAATATCCCTTTTTTTTTTCTTTTTTTTTTTTTTTTTTTTTTTAGTGTTTTTCAAACAACTGTACTTGTGCTGTTAAATTTTGCTTCCTCTGTAATGATTAAATGGTGACTCTCCAGTTCTGTCACATCTCTTTGTCGTTGCTGCTGTTTGACTTGGCGTGTGTTGGTTTCAGGCTTCGCTGGGCTTTGTGATGCATCACAGGAATACTGAATCAGCTTTGATCTACACTGAGGTGCTAAATAATATTGATCCTCTGATCTTTTCATTTTCTGTCGTGAGACCACAGCGGGTAGGAGAAAGGTTGTGAGAGGGAGGAGACCGCTCTGTCAGCCACCATGGGACTAAAATATGATTATTGTTTTATAAGTATAACGTGGCTATGGGTGATATCATACTAGGGGTCTGGTTTTATCTGTTTGTTTGTATTTACTATAGCAGGGAAACGGGGCAGGGTGGCCAAAACTGATTTCAAAATCTGACCTTGAGATTCTTCAGAGAGAATGACCTCAAATATCTTTGTTTTTATTGTGTTGAAGACAAATGTTTCAACATAAAAAAAATATGGTGCTGAAAAGAGAAAAAAGTTTTATAATGTGTGTAAGTACATTTTTTAAAAATTATTGTTTCTGTAATATATAATCTTTTAAAAAGAGCTGCTTGACTCTTGTTTTTTTTTCCTTGTAAACCTATGACTTTGTTCTCATAAAGTTAGGACTTTATTCTCGTAATATTATTTTTTTTTACAACATTTTTCAACATACTATGACTTTTTTTATTTTTTCGACACATTATATTGTGACTTTTAATTGGGTTTTTTTGACATACTATACTATGATTTTTTATTTTTTTTTAACATACTATAGTATGACTTTTTTCGATATACTATATCATGATTTTTTTTCGACATAATATATAGTATGACTTTATTTTCAACATTTTATTCTTTGACTTTTTTGCATTCTATTTTTTAACACACTGTAGTATGATTTGTGGAATAGCTCAGTGTGATGGATATCTGGTTGAAATACTGAAGGTTGTGGGTTCGATCCTTATGTGACACAGTCTGTTTTCAGATCTAACTTCTAATGATGAAGTCAAATAGACCAAGAGAACAGTCCTCAGTGCGTGTGGCATTGGTGGCTTGGTTCTGGCTGCAGCAGAGCGGGGTTCCATCCCCACCCTCACATCGATGCCTGACAGTGGAGTGAGACGAGCGTCTCCTCCCAGGGTTTACCAGAGATAACACTGGGGGGTTATGCAACAGGAAAACAGAAAGTGTAGCAAATTTTACTTTACTGTGGTAGTCATGTTTTGCATTAGGGTTAGGGTTACCTTATATTATATAAGCTTAGGGTTATATACTATATAGGGTTACTAACCCTAACCCTATATTATATATTATATATTATAGATGTTAGGGTTAGGGTTATATATTATATAGCGTTAGCGTTAGGGTTATATATTATATAGGGTTAGGGTTAGGGTTATATATTATACAGGGTTAGGGTTATATATTATATAGCGTTAGCGTTAGGGTTATATATTATATAGGGTTAGGGTTATATATTATATAGGGTTAGGGTTAGGGTTATATATTATACAGGGTTAGTGTTATATATTATATAGGGATATATATTATACAGGGTTAGGGTTATATATTATATAGGGATATAT
>CAKAKR010045876.1:0-22983 GCA_916700685.1 Adelosebastes latens | reverse complement strand
GGCGATGAATTGCACACCGCACCAATAAAGCACATTGGGGGATTTGGAAAGAAAGAGGAAGGGTAAACAGATAGGGAGGTTTGTGCAGGGAAGAAGGGAGGAAGAGAGGGAGGAGCAGATGGAACAAGAAAGAAGGAAGAAGAAAAGTGATATGAAGGGAGGAGCAGAGGGAGGAGATACAAACAAAGCACAGACAGACAGAAATTGACATCACAGGTTCGGCAAATGGGACAGCGTACATGAAGCAGATCGAGATAGTGTACACAGGGAGAGATGACAAAAGAATGAAAGAGAGAGATTTGTGGCCCTGCGGAGTGAAGGGCATGAAATGAACAGAGCCAGGGGGCCCGCTGGAGTGTGTCGTGGGGATATGTGCGACTAGGTCCGGCAGAGGATTGGGCTCGCTGTGGGAGCAGGGGTGGCTGCAGGCCGGGTCTATAGAACCAGCTGCAGGAAAGGAGAAGAGACAGACAAGGCCCATTAACCCAGAGATATTAGCTAACCAGAATCACCCAGGGAGGGGCTGCAGTGTGAATCTGCACTGATGGGAGAGAGAGGAAGGAGGATGTTGAAAAATCCTCAGTCATGTTTGGTGATGAGTGGTCCCAGGCCGGCCCAGAGAAATGGCACGGCCCCTGAAAAGGTCTGGTGAATGGGTCCTCCCCAAATCTGCTTTACTCATATCAACGCATGAACGTGCTCTCTTTCTCCTACTAAACACATACATATAAGAGAGAGACTTACCCAGTGATGGGGTAGCTAATAGTTTAGATCAAAATAATAAAATATAACACTGAACTTCGGCTCTGCTGCCTGGTAATTAGTTAAGCTCTCACGATATTATACAATTGGCTTTAGCTACACAATGTGAACATAATCCTATAGGCTATGGTTGCATAGCACCTGTAAATTATAGATAATGCTGTTATTAATTTGATCAGCTGCATCAGACCCATTCAAACTGGCTCCCCCAGATTTCCTTTTATACATTTTTCAAATATAACAATACTATTTATACTAGGGCTGACTGGAACGCTTCAAAGCTTGGACCGTTGCCATGGTAATTGACCTCCAAATCAGTATTCAAAGGCTTCAATGTTGTTTTTTTAATATATAGGCCTACATATGTAATAGTAATGTATAAATTCCCCAAATAGCCAATGAAATAAGGAAAAAATCAAACATTATTCATATTCAAGATGAATTATTATTAGTTATTCTCAGACAGATATCGCTGTTTGTTGTGTGTGAGGTGTGTGTGTGTGTACAATAGTGTAAATGACCACCATTGTGATCCGATCACTCAAACCACTTGCTGAGGTGGTCTGGGATGAATTTGACCACATATCTTTAGTAGTGTAAACGCTAAGGTGTCCTGATGTGTCCCTGACAAGGATGTAATGGTAAAATACATCATCAAAGCTGCAGCTCTCCTTTTATTCCTACTTTTTCCTTATCTCCAGTTGGTTCTAAAATTGCGTAAACTGGCTTACGATGTCTGCCAATGTTAATTTCTCAGGACTGCAACAGAAAACATTGTACAAAGTTGGTTTTTTTTGTATTAAATACCTGCCAATCAGTTTGTGATTGATAGCACGTTCCAATCTTGTGTTTTCAATTGAGTCAGAGTTTCTGCAATGGGCTCCTGTTTTATTTATCTGTTCTTCTTCTATTTATTCTAAATAGCTGCGACTTTGCATCAAACCAAGAAAAGACTTCACCCGGCACCAGCTGCTACAACAGTGAATCTAAAAGTGTTTCATGAGCCGGTTATATGTTGAGGCATTGATGTGTTAAATAAAGCAGAAGTCAATACCTATTTATTTAGATAAAAATGATTATTGTTGAAGGCCTGAATTGATTAATTCCTAGAATGTACTGTACTTTCAGGCACTGACAAGAGGAATAGGAAGTCATGCAGAACCAACAGCAGCAGCACATGTTCCAAACTGAGACATTATTGTGATCAAGAATGCATAATGAGAAAAAAACTGAAATGCATAACAAAGACAGATCGAAAGAGGGGAAAAGTCCTATTCGCATGGGACTAATTTTACTCGGGCGTATCGAGTGATTTGTAATAATTGCTGTGCTCGATGGCGGTTTTAATCCACAGGGAATCTGATGCGTCTACTGTTTCAATCTTCCCCGTGCCATGAAAAATGGAGGCAGCTAGTGGTGGAATCAATCGAGGAGGGTTTTGAAAAGGTTTTCAGGAGGAACTTCACATTTTGCTTTGCTGAATCAGGATGTGACAAATGGTAAAATATTCAGAGCACGAGGTATTACAGTTGAAAGGTCTGTTAAGCAATAATTTTGATATTAACATGAAGTCAAATGACTCACTGTAATGTCAAACTGTGGGTTGTAACTGTTACAGATGCCACAGACAGTAACATCTGCAGCAGCCACCCCCTTTCAGCTCACTGTTTTGGTTCGCCGATCCACATTGTTGAGTCACTCCGGCTCTCAACCGACCCCCGCGTATTAAACTGTGGGCAGCCGCTCTCAGCTCTCATCCACACACAAACTGATTAGGCTTCCTGCCCAGCGTGAGATGGTGGAGAGCCAAAGTAACTGAGTGGCTGGTGAACACAGTCGAACATCCAGGACGCCAGAGAGAGCCAGATGTTTTTTCTCAGGAGTTGGCGGACGGAATTGTGGAGAAAGTGCCAGTGGATATTGGACTTCATTAGACAGGTGGTGAGAAAGAGAGCTCTAACTGAATGCCCACGTTGCTCTGTTTCTTCTGGATGTGTAAATAATGTTTGGGAATTGTTTGCTAACACAGTAGCCCTGTGATAAACTGATAGGTTATTATTATTAAAGGTGCAGTAGGCAGAATGTTTTTGCCATCATTGGGCAAAAATTCCATAATAACCTTTCAGCATGTTGTAATTCAAGTGTTCTGAGAGAAAACTAGACTTCTGCATCTCCTCATGGCTCTGTTTTCAGACTTTAGAAAATCTAGCCCGTGACGGGAGACTCTGACCAATCACAGGTCATTTATTTCAGAGAGAGCGTTCCTATTGGCTGTGCTCCGGCTGGTGGGCGGTGCTTGGTATTTCCTCAACTGATCTCAACATGGCTGCCGGGTCACAAACTTTCTCATTTTACAGCTAAACAGTACACTACAAGATGTTTCTGAAAACATTTGAGGAGAGAAATAGGCATTAACGTAACAGAATATTGATTCATATTTGATCAGAGCTGCCTAGTTTGACCGTTTGATTGGAGTGTGTGAGTGATTGACAGAGCTGATCTGGAGTCTGCCTTCTCTGAGCAGCTGATTGGCTGTTTTCCTCCGGTTTTGCAGATGCCATTAGGAGCACCAGAGGCCACAGAGGCACATGAATTTTTTTCAGATTACCTGTCTCAAACACTGCTGTCAGGATATAGTGACCGTTTTATAAAAATAACTTTTTTTACTTTCATATTCTCTCCACTGCAGCTTTAAGGCTTGTTGCTGTGAGTTTATTTTGCAGTCTATTTTCTGCCCACTAGTGATGAATAAATGTTCTATGCAGCTTCGCAATGTGAACGTTTTTAAAGGAGACATATCATGCTAACGTTCAGGTTCATACTTGTATTTTGGGTTTCTACTAGAACATGTTTACATGCTTTAATGTTAAAAAAACACATTATTTATCATCATCCTGTCAGTCTGAATATATCTGTATTCACCCTCTGTCTGAAACGCTCTGTTTTAGCACCTGTCTCATTAAGCCCCCCTGCAGAAAAAGCCCAGTCTGCTCTGATTGACTTCCGAGAAAAATATGGTGCACCTTTGCAAAGGTAGTTGTCAAGCTGTGGGCAGTATATTCTAGTGAGCCTGTTTTGACACAGCAAGGAGAGCCAAATCTGAACGGCTTGTTGAATCACATGTTTTCTGATCTAGGCAGCCCAGAAAAACTGACTGGGTTGTCTTGTATGTGCACTGAAAAAGTTTTTGATGATATGTCCCCTGTAACAAAACGCAGACATTGCGAGGAAATACACACAACATGAGCAAATCTCTTCTTCCTCCTCTAGCATGTTTCTTGGTCTCTAATACAGAGAAAATCTCACTTTGGTCCAAGCCTTTGCCGCTGATGTCCACATCGCAGCCTGGGACTATATGCACATGAGTGTGCCCATGCACTTTAATGTCATACAGAGCTGAGAGGAAGCACTGATGTGTGACAGAATAGCCTGACGGCTGGCGATGCGCTAGCAGGCCGTATCAATGGAAGTGTCTTCCTTGCTTCTCCTAAATGCGCTCAGACAGAGACAAAGACGGAGGCTGCCGACTGAATCCCTGAAATGGACAGCCCTGGGACGCTGAGTGAAAGTCAAACAGTTTAGTGCAAAGTACTTAGGGGCTGGATCTCTGTCTGCCTGCTCCATTAATGGAGAGTCGAGCAGGTGATTGCTGCAGTGGTGCAGAGGCTGGCATATGCCAAGCTAGAAGGGTGAGACTGGCAGAGACCCCCTGCCTTCAGTGTCATCTGTCACCATGTGTCTGCTAGTGTATGCATGTGTATGTGTGTGTGTGTGTGTGTGTGTGTGTGTGTGTGTGTGTGTGTGTAGGTGCTCTGCAGAGTAAGGAGAGAAAGGAGGATGAGAGGAGGAAGAGGGCAGAGTAGAGGGCAGAAAACCTGGCAGAGACTGAAGAGGGAGACACAGCGCTGTATTGGCTTACAGTATTCAGGAAGGTAGACTGGAATAATTGATAATCCAGAGCTGACAGTCAGCTTCCAAACAGGAGAGTGGAATGGAAAAAAGAGTATAGCTTTCAAGTGAAACTCTTCAGCTGTAAATATGTATTGAATTATTTAATCGTGTCTGAAACAATATCGGCAGAAAAGTTAAGGCAGAAAAGCTCTGGCCAAGGCTCTGACCTCTGGCATTAGATGGATAGAAACAGAAAGTCTAAACATAAAGCAGCTATAATCACTATTTTCACAATAACAATGGATTAAATTACTAAACACGATCCCTTGTATTGATAAAGACAATTATTACCCGACCAGTGGGTCTCCGGGTCTGAAAAGTGAAGCCAACGCAGAAGTGCCTTAAACCTGCATTCTCTCTAACAGCCAGCAGGGGGCGACTCCTCTGGTTGCTAAAAGAAGTCTGATTGTATAGAAGTCTATGAGAAAATGAGCCTACTTCTCACTTGATTTATTACCTCAGTAAACATTGTAAACATGAGTTTATGGTCTTAATTGCTAGTTTCAAGTGTTCTTCAATACAGCATGATGTTCATTTAGTAAATTATGGTCCCATTTAGAGTCAAATAGACCATAAAGCAGGGGATGCTTTAGGGCGTGGCTACCTTGTGATTGACAGATCGCTACGTCATGCCGTTGTCCGGTCTGGGAGTTGTCCTTGTTTTCGTCTTACAACTTTAACCCTTTCACAGTGTGTTTTCAGCTCATAAAAGAACATTTTGGTTGTCTAAAAATGTCTCATTCAGCGTTCAGTTGTACTAAGCTCCACCCTCTCGTATTACTTCGGGTTCCAAAAAACAACATGGCGACGGCCAAAATGTTGAACTCAAGGCTTCAAAACGGAAGTCCACAAACCAATGGGTGACGTCATGGTGAATACGTCCACTTGTTTTATACAAACAATGGTGGAGTCTAAAAACAGAGCTAAAAAGAGCTGGAATGGGACTTGGACGTATATTTACTAGGTGGCCAAACATGACTCCAACGGCTGTTTGCTAACAAGTTCATCATATCAGCTTAAAAGCTGTTGTTTTCTTCACGTCTTGTTTCCGCTTTCCCCAAGTGGCCCAAAAAATCAGTTATTGTAGGTTTTAAAATTGGGTCAGGTTAGGAATAGGTTATGCTAAAGCTTGGGTTCAACAATGGGTGTGGAGATGGATTCAATAGGGAAGTGAGACTGTTAAACATCTATCTTTCTGATCATGATTGTTCTTTGGTGTAGCGCCGCCACCCCATAGGGCAGATGAGGTGGTTTGGCACTGGAAAACTTTAAAAAGGGATGTTGAAGAAACAGGTTGATAAGCAGGAGTAGTGCAAAAACATGACATTTATTAACAAAAAGTTCACTGAAACAAAAGGTCAAAAATGAAACCCGTGAAATTCAATGAAACTACATTTAAACTGAATTAAAAGAAAACCAAACAAAAGAAAGCTGCAGCCTCACAGCAAGCTGCCAACTCCTTCTTCCCCTCTTAATCCAGTGAATGGGAACTGGAACCTACCACCTGACCAGGTAAGTATAGGGGGAGCTAAACCGAGCAAACATCCGAATTCACACAGAAATAATGAACAGACCATTAATACAAGATATCTCAATCTATCTAGGGGCACTCACGCATACCAATGAGCCCACCAACCATTACAGAATGTCATTTACTGCAGAACTATCTTACCTATATCATCCTACATCTTAACAGGACTCAGCCCCTCCCTGCTAAGAGGACATAATGAGGCAAACCTGTCTGCACTTTCCTTGATTGAGCAGCTGATCTACCCCACCATCCCAGGCAGGAAAACAAAATCCCATGAACCCATAAAACAAACTAAACAAGCTTGTGTCATTTATACACACTACTTGACTGATAAACTGAAACATTGGACTGAAATCAACAATTAAGCGGACACAAAACACTGTTAATTTTAGGGAACAGGGCCCAGTTAAAAAGGGAGAAAGGCAACCTTTTCACATTTGGATATCAACATTTGCATTTGGATCAAGAAAGGTTGACATTATCTGTCACTCTTGTGCCATCTTTGAAACAATTGTTGCATTAAATATATTCATGGGGTTGGAAGTGATAAGTAGTCTTTGCTATGTGTTACTTGAAAACTTAAAGGTGTGGTGTGCAGGATTTGGCAGCCTCTAGTGGCGAGGTTGCAGATTGCAACCAACTGAAACTTCTCCCGTGTGCCAAGCGTGTATAGAAAGAACCACGTTGGCCGATGTTGAAAACATGAATGATCCTATCTGGAGCCAGTGTTTGGTTTGTCCGTTCTGGGCTACCGTAGAAACGTGGCTGTCTGCTCTGTGAAGACGACCCGCTCCCTGTGTAGATCGAAACAGCTCATTCTAAGGTAACGAAAACACAACGATTCTTATTTTCAGGTGATTATACACGAAAGAAAACATTATATTCCATTTCTGCCAATAGATCCCCCTAAATGCTACACCCTGTTCCTTTAATAGTAATCATCAGAGTCTCAAAGCACTTTCAGAAGCACATGATCCCATACTCTACAGAGTTAGCTCACGCCTCACAAATACAGTAAGAATATGTTTTTGCACCCATTTGGGGGTAACATCTTTCCTTACCTAAAGATGTCCAACAGGTTACAAGTGTTACAAACGTCATTGTCACTATATAGGCAATATTCTGTCATCAGTAAAAGCTCCCCTTTCAGGTGGTGAAATAAAGCTGGCTGATAAAAAGAAAAAAAGTGTATTCAGCAGAGCAGAACATCAAGAGACCCCAAACACTCCAGCACAGACGCATTATAGGCTTTATCATTCAAGTAATGCAAGCAGTTTCCCATTTTATTTGTCCTTTCCTTCTTTTTCTTTTCTGATGACAAGCTGCAAAGCTGGGTCCTTACATGACACACATTCTTTTTCAGCCCATAACACCTTATAACCCCCTCTTGAGTTCCAATTTATTATCCAGCGGCAGAATGAATAGTAGCCGAGGGACTTACAACCCACGATACTCCCTTTCTTCCTTTTGTAATCAAGGTAAAAAGGACACGGCTCAGCAATAAGGCACTAAAAACTAATCCCAGCTCAATGTGAGTCCGACATGCGCAGAAACATACATTTATTGTGCCATCTGTATCGTGAATATATCCATGCGTGAGCTTTTATAGGCGGATTCAAGAACGAAAAGCATCTGAGGATGTTTGCTTCTCCATTACAACACAAATTATAGCCTAACTTCATTTTCACACAGTTCCCAATTAACCTCGCATGCATCAAAACAGAACGTGACCATAATTTGTGAGTTAAAAAAATGCGTTCAGTCCCAATGAGTCACTTTTTAACCACTGTGTGCGACTGCTCGGGGAGTTTGGTCCATCAAAGATGCTGCTTAATCTGTCTCCCAGGTCTTTACAAAACTAAAGACCTCTCTTCACCTCCATCACTGCGCTCGGAGACATTTTGTTCCGACTATAGAGGCTTCTGCCTCTTGTGTCTGCCTGCCCATTTTTCTTTTTTCATTTAGCTTCTTTGCTTCTCTTTTGCCGCGGGGCACAGTATGTCATGGCGCAGAGTAGGTATTGCTGACAGTGTGTGACATTTAGGGGAGAATGCACAATGGCCTCGCAGGTCACTTTTATTCATTATCAAGATAAGATCAGGGAGAAATATTCTGCGCAGGTGTTAATATGTGTCACCTGCATTGTCACCATTGAGCTCTAGTCAAATCTCCTGAGTTTAGTCTGCCAATAGCCAGATGAGCTGATCACTTATTCCAAAATGACTTGCTTTGCTTCCCACCTTCCCCAGAGCTCTCTCTCTGGATTTTGACATGCTGCTTTCAGAGATATTCTAACAATAGCCTGTAGCAATATTAAACTGCTTAGCCTATGCTTGTCATTAATAATAAATCCACTTCCTTGGTTCCTGAAAGTCAAACCGAAACTATCGCTTTTAATACAATTACATCACAAACAGTGTTAAGAAATCAGTATATTCCTGGTGTTTGTTTTGACTTGTGTAATTTAAGTTTTATTTTTTGTATCATGATACTGAGGATACTGGCAATATGATTGGTCTTTGTGTGTGAGCACTAAAAATATTTCACGATATCACTTCAATTCCAGCCAGCGGCCACGCAGACCGTTTCTCAGCCGGAAGGTCAACGTTTTTAGCCGTTGCTCTGTGATTTGAGCACTATCTGCGTTACTCCGTGTTGTGATTCAAATCACTAGGCAAGGCAAGGCACGTTTATTTATATAGCACATTTCATACACAAAGGCAATTCAAAGTGCTTTACATATATAAAAGCAAGATAAAAGAGCACAAAGTGCATAAGATAAAAATGAATAAAAGAATATAAAAGTGTAAGTTAAAAGAGAAAAAAAATTTAAAAGGATAATAAAAACAATCAAAAGACAGTTAAGTGCAGCATTTGATCAAGTAAGAAAAGCGTCTGAGAACAGTTTGGTCTTGAGTCTAGATCTGAAAGTGTCTCCTGTTGGGGCATCTTTGACCTCATCTGGAAGTTTGTTCCACAGTTTAGCAGCGTAGCAGCTAAAAGCAGCCTCACCATGTTTCGTTCTGATGGTGGGTACTACTAATAGATTTTTTCCCAGTGACCTTAGAGGTCTAGTAGGTGTATACTGCTGAACCATATCTGAGAGGTAATTAGGACCTACCCCCTTCAGGGATTTGTAAACAAGCAGTAGTGTTTTAAAGTCAATTCTGTGACTTACTGGGAGCCAGTGTAGGGACTGAAGTACTGAAGTGATGTGATCAGTTCTTTTTGTTTTTGTAAGAACTCTAGCAGCTGCATTTTGCACCATCTGAAGCTGTTTGATGGTCTTCATCTCTGCTTGAGATGAAGGCATGGATACGTTTTTCCAGGTCATGCTTTGACATAAGACCTCTAAGTTTCGCTATGTTTTTAAGGTGGTAAAAAGCTGATTTGGTTATCGCTTTCACATGGTTCATGAAGCTGAGATCACTGTCGATTAAAACTCCCAGATATTAGACAGCATCCTTTGCTTTAAGTCCCTTTGTGTTTAGATGATTAGAAATCGTAATTCTCTCTTCCCAAATAAGATCATTTCAGTTTTGTCCTTATTCTGCTGTAGGAAGTTTTGAGACATCCAGCTATTGACTTGATCAATGCATTGACAAAGAGATTCAAGGGGACCATAGTCACCCCTTCGGAAATGGCCATGACAGCTTTTCCTTGCCAAAATTTAGCATAACTCCTTCGCTTCAAGCCAGTATGACACGGTTGGTACCGATGGATTCCAGAGGTTTTCTAGTTTCATTTGATATCAGTATCTTCAGTCTAGCTTTAAAACCCGCTAGCTCTAGACAATCATGCGATTAATCGCGATTAAATATTTTAATGGATTGACAGAAAAAAATGTAACACTGGATGAGTCACCAGGCATCTCTGAGCATACCAAAGCTGCACACTCTCCTTAAAAAGAATACAGCGTTACCGGGGAACTGGGCAGAGCAGAGAAATGCATCCCACTTGGATGGAGGACCAGCAGTGCATCTTGAAGCTAAGCTTTTGGAAGCAGCCACCCAGAAGTGGTGCCTGAAGCTAGAATTATACCGCTCCACTCTCAGAGTCAATCTTAACTGTGGGGAATAGGCACTTTTGGCCTCCTTAAGCAGCCTCAGCATCCGACACCTGCTGCAGTCTTGGGTTACAGGTGCATGTTGTCCCTTCAGGGCATTAGTTAGCAGCTCAGACCATCTTCCAGAAGAGAGGCCTGGGAGAGACAGGAATGAAGCAAATGGATGTCAAGAGTTATCTGATGGACTGTAAGTAGTGGAGGACACATGTCATGAGATTAGTGGTTGTTAGGAATTGCATTTGTCATACAGTACACTTTGAGTCCTTGGCAGCTGAGAAATACAAGATATTTAAAAAAATAATGATCTTAAGAGTAAAAAAATGTGTTTTCAACAGCACTGTAAATGTTATATACTCTCTTATCGTGTCATGATTTAAAGTCTTGGTGGAGCGGAGTTAGAGTGTCTTTAGCTTCTGTACTGTGAGTATCTTCCAGTGAACAGGGATATTTGAGTTTGAGTTACAAGATTGTAAAATTAAATCCTTCACATTTGATTGGACTGCTAAAAAGTGGGCGGGCTTAGAGCGTAGCGCGATACGGAGCTGCAGCACACACACCTTGTTTTGTTGCTAAAAGTTGCAGATTGATTGATGGATGGATGTCATGACACGTCATATTTTGTTTGACAGGAAGAAAAGATGATTGGATTTTGATTTAAAAATACAAAGGAAATACATTTTTCGCATTTTTGTTTTTGCATATATTGTTAAAGGGGCTGTCAATCCGGGTCGGTGTCACATGTGCGCTCACGTGTGGCTACGCTGTTCAGACTCAGACTCCAACTACACGGAAGCACCAAAACCACAAAGCTATATCTAGTGAAGCCCGTCTGTGTTGGACGCGGTGGGAGACCGTAGCTTTGGTCTCCAGGACCGGAGTCTCTGCTCCTCTGCCTGCCTGCCTTCACTCTCAGCTCGCTCCACCTCACGTGCATGCGCGCACACTACACACTGCAGAAGAGTTAGTTTAGCTCTGAGAATATCTAGTGAATGTACAGTGGACGTTTGTGCAGAAATAAATGCTGCAGCTCCTCCAGACCGACAGAGGTTTCCCGTGTCTTGTGAAGTGAAGGGGCTCCTCAGCGAGAAACGTTATCGTCTCCGACCGGGTGCCGGTGTCTCCCCTGTTCCCTCCGGCCGCGGTCGGGAGGCTGAGGCAGGAAAAGCCAACAATAGGATCAGCATTGATTCATGGAGAGACCTTCGTCTGGTCAGCTAACATTACTGCCAAGCAGCTGAAATATAGAGTGATATTGTGCTTTTAGCTGACGTGTGTCGCCACACTGTTTTGACGGATGCTGGCTCACATTCAGGTAGCGTGTGCACACGGGCTAGCGCGAGCAACAGGACGCTGACTTTCGTTGACTTAACGGCCATAGGTGTCGCTGTTACAACCAATTTCTGATTCTTACAAACAGTCCCTTTAAATAGGTTCATAATATGACTAGGGATGTGATCTAAAATGGTTAAAAAGGCATTTTTCATTTTATCTCGACTTTAATCCAATTTATTTCATTATAGTACTGTGCTATATTTCTGTCACAGAGATTTCTGTCACAATGCAATCAGCAGAGCACTGTGATGAACTTCAAAAGAACATATCTAACTGTAGAACCTTTAGAGAACCCTTGGCAGCTTTTTCCTCGCCTTCGTTCACTGTGAGGAGCTTTTCACAGTCGGCGTTAAGTGCTTGGGACTGAACATGAGGGCCATCATTCACTGACGCCCTCTGCCAGAGCCACTCTTCACCATCCTCTTTTGGGTACAGAGTCAAATTCTAAGCAGTGTTTTTAGAGTGTCAAAGCCCTGTGTCGTGTCGCGTCAGAGACAAAGGCCCAGAGAAGTCCTGGAGAAGTCAGATCCTCGGCTATTATTCAGTCACTCGGAAGACAGTGCTGCGGAGCGTTTCTGCTGTGGCAGGAGTTTTCTGAAAGCACTGGGAGGAAAAAAGAAAAGAGGACACAGAACAAGATCAGTGAACAGCCCCTACTTTCCCAGAGAGGAGTTTTCCAAAGGTCACAGTGCCCATTCACACACCAATTTACATTGATCAGCACTCTCCACAGTTGTTTATGCACCAGGAGTTTTGCCCAGAAACCCTGCCCATAAATCAACCACGGACTGAATCCAACATCAAGAAAAATCTAAAAGCCCATTTTCATATGCGCAGCAGCAACAATAGCTGCAGCAGAATTTTTTTTTTTTTTTTTTTCTCTTTCCTGACGTATATCTCTCCGTGCCGTTTGGTTTTCCCTCCCCAAGTTTAGTTTGCATTTGATGTAGATCAAAGCACAGCACATTTCACAAAGAATCAGGCTGTGAATCCCAGCGGTCACTTGAAAGCACTGACAAAATAAATAAAGAAAGAAGGAAGATAAATTGCACTTGACATGTATTCAGTCAGTCTGTGTTTCAACGCTGTGGAGCTATTTGTCTAATTAATATATCAATGTTCACTAGTTTAGTTGGGGTAAAGTGAATAATTACTGTAATGACCCAATCAGGTTTCACCCTGTGTTTTGCTTGGGGAGGCACCTACGTGTCCTTTTTTTCCCCTCCATGCACCTTCAGTTGTTTTCCCAATACTGGATATTTGACTTTCATGTGCACCACAGTCTGCTGAATATATACATAACACACACATACGCCATGAATATGGAAATTGTGCAAAACAGGTGGTGAATGACTAACAACAAAGTTAGATTTTCCCTGGTAGGCTATATGGAACAAAATAACCTGGTACCAGATACTGTATCAAAGGATGAGTCTGAAAATACTCTTCTTATTATCATACAGTATTCTTCTTGTTAGCAGCCGTGACAGCGACGCTGGTATTGTTTTCACCTGAGTGAGTCTGTGTGTGTGTGTGTGTCATCGTGGCAAAATGTGGTCCAGGAGACACCTGATGAACCCTCAAGTGGCTAGTCTCTAAGGCTAAGGCCTCCACCTGCCCCCTTGACCCCATGGCCACAGCCCTGACACATTTCATGGCAAGCCATCCAATAGTTTGCTAGGCATTTCACTCCAGACCACAACTGTCAACCTCATGATGCTCATGGTGGCACCAGAGGAAAAGTCAAGGGAGCCCCAATGACATTAAGAGCCCTATTTAAACCATCTATAGTGCGTGGTCTAAAGTGCATGGCACAAGTGCATTTAAGGCGTGTCCAACTCCACTTTTCTTAGTCAAACGGTGCATAATCTGGGCGCAAAGTAAAGCGCAAGGGGCAAATGTGTTGTATTTAGTCTCTTAATTAATCATAGGTGAATTTTGTTTGTAATGTTCCCTTTAAAAGCCAGGTGCATCTGTTCAACTTATTTTATTCTACAAAAAGTATAACACCAATAATATTAGTGTAGCCTGATCTCTATCTGTAACTGTGCAGAAATACTGGGTTTAAACTGAATGAATAGACATAAAACTAAAGCTGCACAGCATTCAAATATTGATTAAGAATTTGAATGTCAACGATGAAGCTTCCAACTATTCCGACTAGACTAGATTTGTCTTATATTGATGAGTTTCATATTCTGTCTACTGATTAGGAGGGCACTGCATTTACTATTTCTTGCTGTCCATTGACGGAGGGGTGCTGAATTAATGTTGCTATGGCATATTGTGAAGGGAAAGTGAGAGACGGAATAACGCTTTCATGGGATTTGTTGACAATTAGAATAATAACACCACCATCATCCTTTTACTCAATGATTTTGTCAATGAAAACCAAGGTTTCCAGAGAAGGTGGCCTTTTCCTCCTAACAGGTGGCACACTGACATGGCCCTGATGCCAAAATAGATTATCCTAAAGGTGATGCAAGTTTGCAAATGTATGATAATGAGATTCACACTGAGTAGCAAATCTGCCGGCTTCAGAAATGTCAGTGAACTACGTTACAACAACAGCTGCTGACCTGTCATGACAACTCTATCACACAAGACAAAGCACCGAGTCTCAGCATCCATTTCAGCTCCAAAACTGTTTCGTGTCATTTGAGTAATGATATTTCAGTTTATAAAGTGTAACCTGAAACATGGTTGATAAAATATGATCAATGTGCATCGAGCAGAGAGATTTCGAGGGAGGTCAAAAAGAGATGGAAGTAAAGGCTGGAGGGGCCGAGAGAAAGATGATATCAGCTGAGTGATTGAGATGCAGAGCAACAGGGACGGACGAGTTGAGGAGCTGGGTGATGCGTCATTGATTGGCACTCTTGTAGAGCCAAGACGGATTCCACATCGGCACTGAGGAGTTCGATTCAAAGTGTATTGACAAGTGTTCTCTCGTGCTTGTGAAGGGAAGGATGTGTTTAATTAATGTGCAAAACAAGGGTTGGCTATATGAAAGAGGTTTAAGCAGGGTCAGGGCAGAGGGGATGGGCGGAATTGTGACACAAACTGTAGAGAAGCGTGGCCATGTCTACAATCAATACACTCATTACGGTAGCATGCGGTACTCACACGGAGATGTTGATGACAGTCCTGCTTTGATTAATGATTTCACCGGGAATGATTCCAAGCGCAACGCAAACGCGCCAGAAGCGTGACATTAACAGCATAGCATATCCGGTATACGACTGTTTAAATGTGTATTGATGGACCGTGGTAAACGGGTTAGGAGACAGCCAGCGAAATGAATGGCAGCGCCATAAACAATCAAACAGTTAATTGTACATTCCATTCCACTTAGCAACTCGGTTGGCTGAAAATAATCAATTTTAAAAGCCACTGAGTTAAGTCTCAGGAGCGCAGAATCTGTTTTTGGATAAATTTAATGCGCTGTAGCCTTATCACCATCATGTTGAAACCCTTAATACTTCAACTGTGCACAAAAATGATTGCATTTCTGAAACTCCCTCTCTTCACCTCTCAATTCCATCTCTTCTTTTCTCTTCAAGCATCACAAACACAGCAGAAACCCTCTGAGAAAATCTAGCATGGCACAGATTGATTATAGGTCTCTACTAATACATCGGAGACCGCCACATTGTACGGATGTTGCTGGGCGTTGAGGGGAAATGGATAAATCTACCAGTATATGCTTGTCTGATTGCACTGCACAAACAGCTGACTGTAGCTTCTTTTTCTGCTGCATTGTTGTGAAAATCTGAATTTAATAATGAAATGTTTTTTTTTAAATCTACAAACTGAGAAGTTTATACTTGATAATGCAGCCTGGTCTCAAACGGCGTATGAATGACACCATGATTTGTAAGTCATTTTGCATGCAATAATAACGCCTTTGTTGCTTTTGGCGTGCCATGTAGTCTGTTGACTGCAATGTAAACGCTACCGCGAGAGTATGCTACGCTCAGAGCTAGTGACGTAGAATTAAAAAGTGAGAGAGACCGCTGATGGTGGGCGGGAGGGGAGGTAGATGGGTCCAACAAACTTTCAACCCAACATGTTCTCATCCCAGCTCGTCACATACCGCTGCTTTGTCATGCCCCTCGGAGTCACTTTATTTTCGGCATCAAAAACCACTATAGTTACCCTGCGTGTCTCTTTAGGATTAGGCAACAAAACCAGGTAGGGTTGGGAAAGAACTACATGGTTGGGCTTAAAACTAGTGAAAATGACACTGAACGTTGTGAACACGGGACATGAATGGACAGCTGATTGTAACGTAATGCACGGGACACGAACAGCGGTCTGCTGGATGAAAGCCTTGTGTTTGTTGGACCCATCGACCTCCCCTCCCGCCCAACTGGTGTGTGTCTTTTTTATCTTTAACCACTGTCACCACACTGCCGGCACACGTTTACTGTTGCCGCGGATGGGTTTACATTGTAGTTAAAGTGGCAGTATGCAGTATATTTTTGGCATCATTGGGCAAAAACTCCATAATAACCTTTCAGCATGTTGTGATTCAATTCTTTCTGTTTTCAGGCTTTAAAAAATCTAGCCCGTGACGGGAGACTTTGACCAATCACAGGTCATTCCAGAGAGAGCGTTCCTATTGGCTGTGCTCCGGTCATGTGACTGGTGTTTGGCCTTCCTTCAAGATATCTCAACATGGCTGCCAGCTGACAAACTGGGTCACATTTCTCATTTTACAGCTAAACCGTGCACTACAAGATGATTCTGATAACATTTGATGAGAGAAATAGGCATTAACATAACATAATATTGATTCATATTTGATCAGCGCTGAATAGTTTGACCGTTTGGTCGGAGTTCGCGAGTGATTGACAGCCGGCTCTCATAGACGGCAGCTGGACAGCGGATCAGATCAGCTCTGTCTGTTTGTTTTCCTCCGGCCTGTGAAATCTTGAAGATGCCGTTAGGAGCACCGGAGGACACAGAGGCGTGTTTTTCCGGTACCAAACGCCAAGGTTCAACCAAGTTATGTAAGTGACGTTTGTGACGTGTTTCCATACGTTTTTTACGTTGTTAACGTACATATTTTAAGCCCAACCATGATGTTTTTCCTAAACCTAACTAAGTGGTTTTGTTGTCTAAACATAATTACAACCGTTTCACGGTAACAACGTAGCGTTAAACGACACGCGAAAAGCCTAAAATGCGTTATCTTGACACATAGAATGTTGTGCTATTTATACGCCTTTCATGAGATCAGGTTGGATAATGAGTGTATATGTTTTTTTATCCATCTCTGGCTGTCAATCCAAAAGCTGCTCATCAATTTTCATTCATTTTTCCATCAGACATCCTTCACTGCAGTACCTCTTCAGGGGAAAAAATATTTCCCAGCAACTGCTGCGACAGCGTACTGAGAATGGAACTATCAAAGAGACTGAGAATGGAATCGCAACTCATCCGTGTGCAAGGCCATTTAGCTGCTTCTCTAACACAGTTTGAGGGTTAAGGCGAAGGAATCAATATCTGCCCTCTCCCGTACTTGTATGGCTGTTTGTTATACAATGACGCAGCACTGAAGTTAATGGTACAAAACAAGCAAGTGCATGTTTAGTGTGCCTTTGTAGTGTTGAAAGCCTGATTCATCATTCAGTGGATGTTTACAGATTGGAGTTTCAAAGCTTCTTCCAGAGGCAGTCTTCATCTCTTTGGTTGGATTAAACAGAGCCAAGAGACATGATTACCAGCTGCGATGGCGACGCTGGCATTGTTTTCACCTTATGAGTCTGTGTGTGAGTCATCGTGGCAGAATGTGGTCCTGGAGACACCGACTGTAGCGGGAACCACCACAGAGGCAGTTTTGAGTATTTTACCAGGTGTTTATATGTCTGTGGACAGATTTTGTGAATGCAATAGCATCACAACTGTGCAAGATGCAGTCACAAAACTTTACAGGTGTGTAGTTGAAGACCGAGTTTGAAGATGGGTGTGGTCTGAGCAAAGGAAGGGGAAGCTCCCGCCTCTTCTGTGATACACACTGATTTAAAATAGGGTTCTATTTTAGGCCCCTTATTGTTTACAATCTTTACAGTCTCAATAGCTAACATATATCTTTTCTTAACATATCTGTCAAAGAGCCTTGCAGGAACAGAGCACACACTCTCACACAAACATAGCCACGCAAAACACAGGAGCAAACTGGACACAGCATAGAAACACATTCAGGGTCGTAACAGCGCATACAAGACAGCCCACTGTTGTTTCAGTCACTGTTTCACTTCAGCTGTAGAAAATTGAATGTTAAATGCTGACCCTGTGATGTTCTGCTATTATTACTACAAATGCAAGCTCAATTATTTTCAGACTGATTCACTTCCGGTGTGGAATTTATACAGAAGAAGCCTTCGTTACACAGGGTAAAAATAATCAATAATGTCATATTCTGAAATAAATATAATAGAAATATATAAATGTCAGGATGTTACAGTGCCTTGATATTTCTCAAAATCGGTGTCCCAGGATATAGTCATCATAGTCTCACAGCTGTTTCTTTTTCATGAAACAGTTTTATGGGAAGAAATCTCTTTGAGCCTCGGAGCATCACACGGCCTGCATGTGCACCGTGTGATTTTGCCCATTCTGCCAAAATCACCACAGCTCAGCTCCGTCCCCCGGGGGCACGCTTCTTTGGCTCTGCCCCGTCGACAAATGTGATTATTCTGCTGCCAGAGCAGCTCTGTGTTTGTCTAACTAAAATTACTATCTGTAGTATATGTAAGCCTTCTGTAGGACTGCACGTGTTGAAGCAGTGAGAGCTGCTGTCTTCTACAACCATACGTGGTTTTTAAATTAGGGCCCTCAATCGATTAAGATATTTAATCACGATTAAGCGCGTGATTGTCCATAGTTAAAGCTGCAGTGGGTAGAAATGGAGCAAATATGATTAAATTAACTTATGATTAAGTTGTTTTTTTTATAAAACGGTCGCTATATTCTGACAGGTAATCTGAAAAAAATCATGTTCCTCTGTGTCCTCCAGTGCTCCTGATGGCATCTGCAAGATTTCACAGACCGGAGGAAAACAACCAGTCAGAGCTGATCTGGATATTTATTATTGGAAATCAATTAACAACACGAAACAATAACAAATATTTTCCAGAAACCCTCACAGGTACTGCATTTAGCATAAAAAAATATGCTGAAATCATAATATGGCAAACTGCAGCCCAACAGGCAACAACAGCTGTCTATGACTTGCCCCAAACTGCATGTGATTATCTTAAAGTGGGCATGTCTGTAAAGGGGAGACTCGTGGGTACCCATAGAACCCATTTTCATTCGCATATCTTTGTCAGGGAGAGTGGAGCAGGTGGACCCAAATGCAGGAGATCACAACAGGATCAGAGAACAGGAACTTGGAGAAAATAACTTTCATTAAATCTCCAATGCAGGCAGAACAGAAAACTCTCATGACAAAATCAAGGATCCAACAAAGACTGAACAGAAAACCAGGACTTAAATACAAACTGATCTGACGAGAGGATGAAGTGCAGGTGGAGAGATGGGCGGAGAAGCTCAGGTGAGCGAAATGAGGTGATTAGGCCGAGGAATGGGCAGGGAGCTGATTGGCAGGGGAAAAACACTGGGAACAAGAAAGGAGCTGATTGGTTGGGAAGAACTAACGAGGCTGATTCAGAGCAGGTGTGTAGATGGGCAAAGGAGGGAAAGCCAGTACAGGAACACAGGAGGAAAAACAGAGTACAGAAAACCCAAAACACAGAAAACAACTCAAGTTCTACAAAAAGTCTGAAGGCATTGCCATACCGTGACAATCTTGAGGTCAGAGGTCAAGGGACCCCTTTAAAAATGCCAGTTATTCCTCGTCAAAATGTAGAGTTAGTTTAGAGTGTTATTTAGCTTCCTTTGCGACAAGCTAGTATGACATGGTTGGCACCAATGGATTCCTTAGGTTTTCTAGTTTCATATGATATGTCAGTATCTTCAATCCAGCCTTACAACTGAGCCCGTTACAACCTAAAAATCACAAGTTGTGTTAAAATGAATTTGCATTATCGCATTAACTTTGACAGCCCCAGTTTAATTACAGCACTGCAGCTGTTAAAATACAAGGTATTCAAATGTTTAGTTTATCATAGACGTGAATAATGTGTAGACCCTTTGAGTTAAAAGAAAAATGCAGTGGATCAGTATACTTTGACACAGCCAATCCTGATTTGATTGGTGATCTATCTTCCCAGTGTATCAGTGCTGTATCGGTGATAACACACTGCTGGCTGCCAACATAATATCTTATGCAAGGCACCAAGTCTGCAGCACAGGATGCTTAGCAATGCCAGACACATCCAATCAAGACATTGTTCCACAACTCTGCAGAGGTTACCAAGTAAGAGTACAGAGCAAAGGAGCCCCCGTTTGTAATGAGCCAGAGTGGAATGCAGAGCGGGACAGATGGAGAGCGAGATAGAGGAGGAGAAAAAGAGCAAAAGATGGAGCGGGATAGGACTGAATGAGGCTGTGGGAGCAGATTGCGTCAACGATAAGAGGTGGCGAAATCAATTCTGGACGAAATGAGAAAGATTGATTTGGGAGTGAAACAAAGGAAATAGTGACAAGGGCAGGTACGGGAGTGAGAAGGAGGGAAAGATGGCAGAAAAAGAGATATCACTTCTAGGTGACTGGAAGCCACAGGAGGAAAGTGACAAACCATCAAAACTGTAAAATGCAGAAGACTTTACATGCAGACATTTAATGTGTCAATCAAAGAAAGCTTTATAATTTTCCAGTTTGGTTTCAGTTTGAAGTTGATTTTATCTTTTTTTCTGCTCTGGTCTAATTTGTATTTTGAGATCTGAAGCGCTGACATCATTTGTTAATTCTTTTGTTAATTCATTTTTTTTCATTCATCTGTTCTTAGTTTCTGACTCATAGTAAGATATAATCTGTCCCCAGTGGTTGTTGGGATGAATGAGAAGGTTTACAGAAGAAGAACAGCATCGTTCACTCGCCTCCTCTTGGCAGAGCTGCTGAACTGTGTGGGCAGCTTCATCTATTTGACATCGTGTGTCCTTGTTTGATTTTTAATTTTCATATCCGTAGGAACCTTGGCGGAGCCATTCTGAGGATCCCACATGGGAGATTAATAGTTTATCGTACTGGAATTATAATACATTTATTAATAATAGATTGACCATTGGTTTATTAATCATCACGAATCTTAAAAAGTTGTACATTTCTATAAAAGTGATTTAAACATATGGTGGTTATTTTTTGACACAGGCCCACCACCATACTTTTTAACCTCGGCCGACGGTCACTCTGTCAGACATGAGTGCTTCTGTGCATCAGCTAAATTCATTATTGCAAACGTTAGTGCTGTCTGTCAGTTTGTCTGTCTGTCCCGCTGGCCCCTTGCTCTCCCTCACTCATCCATTCACTCTCTTTTTACACCTCAGGCAAAAAGCGAGGTTGCTCTCCTCATTAACCTCCCTGCCTCTCTCCAGCTCACCTCGGGCCAGCCCCACCTTAAGCTGCACTCATTACTGCTGAATCAAGCTGGGGGGAGACAGAAGAGGAGCTGGGAAGCAGAGAGAGCTTGAAGGGGGGACAGACAAACACTCGGCTGGAGAGGGAAGACTGTCGTAATGGGTGACAGAGATGGAAATAAAAAAGGAGGCGAGAGACAACAACTGGAAAAAAAATCAAAGAAAGGCAGAGATAAGGAGCGATTCGCTTTTAGTGTGGTTAAATGAAAAAAAGGACAAAAGAGACAGAGAGAGACAGACGGCAGGGGCAGAGAATCCATTAGGGAGCTCGGGAGTGGCTAAGATGATGTGTGAGCCAGTCATAAGCAGACATGCTCAGAGCTTAAAACTATGGCACTTGGCATGGTTATCCATGATAGATATCTACCTTCAGATACCAGTTATTCATCAATGCCACATTTCTGTTGGCTGCCAGACTACCAATTCATGCTGAGAGCAAAGTGCTTCATGGCCTCTCCTATAACAATCCGGTCTCACGGGAAGATGTATAAATACCACGACGTTCCGCGTGTCATGAGTACACCACGCAAACGTTCGCAGTTAGGTTCAGGGGAGAAAACCACTTGGTTTGGTTAAGGAAAAACATCATGGTTGGTCTTAAAATAATACGCATGGAAACAATGTAACACAACGACGGAAAACCGGCCGATTAAACTGTTGTCAGGCTATCAAATAGGCGTTATCAGTCGCTATAAGCCCCATAGATGTGAGTCAATAGGGGCCTACTACACCCACTAATAGGTTTTATCATCTATTCACATGGTAGATCACCAAAAGAAGGTATAAAATAACACAACAGCGACCTCTAGCGACCGTAGTAATTATGACAGGAGCAGAAGCGGAAGTCAGGCGCTGTAGTGTGAAAGAAACAGTGTGAAACTCCATAAGGGGTGGAGGTTGCGACGATGGATGGGACACATAACACAGGACTTTCACCAGGAGACCGAAGTTTGCATGCTGTGTGAAACCAACAATGTGTAGTTAAACTTAACCAAGTGTTTTTTGTTGCCTAAACCTAAAGAAGTTGTAGTTTTGTTACCTAGACCTGAAGAAGCCTTTTTGTTTGTGTTCAAAACGTGAAGTTTCTTTCAGTTTTACGTGTCAGAACGTGTTGCTTCTAAGTTTCACTTTCACTTTTAATGATCCACATCTATGGTGCTTATAATGACCGATAACGCCTATTTAATGGCCTGATAACAGTCGAATCGGGTGCAGCAACACGTCACAAACGTCACTAACGTAACTTACAAAACCAAACACCGGTCTCCTGGTTAAAAGTCCAATGTTTGTTGGACCCATCCACGTCAACGCCCGCCCACCTTAAGTGGTCTTCCTCACTTTTTATACTGCGTCACTAACTGTTACCGCAGCATTTATTTGCGGCTGTGTTTACATTGCAGTCAGTACAGGACACCAATTGCAAAATTCTGTTGTGCCAGGGAAACAAAGACCTCTTCATTATAAAAAAAAAATAACTGAACTGTTTTAAAGGGACTGTTTGTAACTTTGTAAGCGTATAAATGTAGCGGGTCGGCACACATGCGCGCTCGCATATGCGCGTTCGCGTGTAGTCGCTGTACCCTCCTCCTACTCACTACACACTGCAGAAGAGTTAGTTTAGCTCTGAGAATATCTAGTGAATGTAGAGTGGACGTTTGTGCAGAAATAACTGCTGCAGCTCCTCCAGACCAACAGAGGTTTTCCGTGTCTTGTGAAGTGACGGAGCTGTGCAGAGAGTTACGTTGTCTTCTCGTTACCAACCGGATGCCGGTGTCTCCTCTGCTCTCTCCAGC